>JANFAE010000352.1:0-114850 GCA_024613145.1 Pisolithus marmoratus | reverse complement strand
CTTGCGTGCCATTGGTTGATGGTACTTGCGTAGGTGCTTGGGTTGGTGATACTGCGGGTGAAAGAACCGAACCTCCAGAGGTGTGTAGTAACAGAAGGAATCCTCTCACGCGTTATCTCAAGGTTGTCATGCACATAGGCCATACAGGACATGGATAGTGACGCCGCTGACCTTCTGTGCAGTTGCACTATTTCTGTTATGCATGCCTGTCATTGCAGCACCCCTGGAAGCAATGGCTGTCCTTGGTACGTTGAACATTTTTGGTCTGCCACGTTGGTCCACCTACACAACCCTCAGGTTTCGTACTTGCCGGTGTCCCTGTTACTACCTCACCAATCGGGATGAACAAGCCAAACTTCCATTCACGATGGGTGCGTGTCATACTGACGAGCCAAGATTTTTCTTTAACGAATGAGTACTAGGTTTTCTTGGTTCCTGGCTCTCCCGGCTATTTGGACGGTCGAGAGTTAGCGATGGGTGGCAAGCAGTTTCCCAGGGCGAAGAAGTAGAGATGGGCCGATGGCGAGACTTCACGTCTGACAATATGAATTGTCCACGTTGCGAGCACTACGGTGCAGAATATCATGAAGTAAGATTCGTGCATTTACATACGATACCCACTGTCGCAGTTAACTACATATTTGCACATCGTCTTCTCCCGAGTCTTTGATTTAATTATGGGAGACCATTAGTGGAATTTCGGGGCTGTATGTACAACACGCGGTGCTGATTTGATTGGCTGCGCTAAAGCGGAGGATCTTTGTCAGGATTACTGCGCTGCACAGATCCAGACTATATAAGAATCTATTCGGGACTACTTAGCCGCTCTTTATCGTATTGCTACGAGTGATCAGCATATCAAATCAGTTGACGATGACGGTGAGTGGCTCTCAAGGCATATGTAGCTATAAGTTCCCAATAACCGTTTGCCGGTAGGAGCAGCACACGTACCAGTACCAAGTTAAGGTAGGGGTACTCGCTCGTCAGGATGGACAGAAGTGTCTGACAACCCCCCTCAGATGACCTGTTCGGGGTGCTCAGGTGCGGTATCCCGAGCACTAGGAAAGTTGAAGGAGCAGGGTACTATACCGGGAAACTATAGCAAGGACGACGTGTGGCTGACATGTGTACTGAACAGGGGTCGAATCGTATGACGTTAGCTTGGAGAAACAAGAAGTAATCGTGCGCGGTACAGCAGGGTATGACTTTGTGCTAGACAAAATCAAGAAGACGGGCAAGGAAGTGAGTGTCGGCCGTGACGAGAGTAGGGCGTAGACTAACGGACGTGCTAGGTCATCTCGGGTCAGGTCGTCTCTCAATAGGATGGCCCAGTGCTTTGTTGCGAGGTAGACAAACTTTTGTAATAGATCGCGTGTAGTAGATGCAACTTTGGGCCACTACATAGCATTTGTCCGTCCACACCCGCAGTGCCATACCGAGACTCTTCTTTATATTATCTATTTTAATGGTCCACCCACACGGCTCCACCGATACCTGACGGTCTTTTCCAATATTCTATCTGGCGAGACGGGCATGTCCTCGACAGCTTTTCCTGCCAACCCAACCACCCCCCTTACACCGACGACCTCGAATGGACCACTGCATATCTCACCATACACTCCCTCAGTGTACCCAGCCGTCGTTATTCGTTTCTGCTTTGGATTATCGTCGTCTTCATCTTCCTTGCCTTCGCAATCCTTCATTGGACCGGGGCAGAGGAGGCGTGCTTGGAGCACGCTGGTCCAAGTGGACCCTGCCTCGTAGGACGTGGAAAAAACACGCCGTATTTCGAACGCGACGGGCAGCTCCAAAAAGCCAAAAAGCGGGTGTATCTGCCATCCAATGCCCAGCTCCTCTCCTTGTATTGGAATGACGCTGGTCTCTCTGGCGCTTGCTCTGGTTGGCCAGATTATATCTCACCCACTCTCAAGGTCTGGCAGTTTGCAAACGCGATACACCACAATCACCACACTCTCTATGATGCGTCCACCTTCGATCCATACATTCCTCAGTACACTATCTCCAAGTCCCTGTGGTCCTCCTCTGCCCCGCTTCGGACAGATGCAGTCGCCCTCTTTCCTCTCTGCATTCTCTTCGCACTCAAAGCACCTCCGTTCGCGTTGTTGCCATCCCCTTTATGATACAGCTCTTCTTCGACAAACTTGTCTGGTTGCATAGATGGTCTGGTAGACTCATTTGGTTCATGACATCTGTTCATGTAGTCCTGTGGAGTATCCAACTTGTCCGTGATCATGATCCCAACACGGACGCTCTGCATACCTCCAGGCTTTCACATATCAACCTTTCATCTCTGGCTGGGCTGTAGGTTGTGTAGTATTCTGTTCTGTTTGAAGATGCTCATGCACGCTTCTAGGCATTTGCGTTGCTGACGTTAATCGTGGTCCTCTCATCACACCCTATCCGCAGACATTTTACGAATCCTTTATTTTGGGCACATTTTACTCGTCCCTTGATGCTTCTGACAGCTGGTCTACATCACCCCCCAATTGCCTTCTGGTGCTGGACTGCATTCGCAACTTGGGCAGGCGAAACGCCTGTGGCGCCTGACTAAGTGGGTCTACTCTAATGGGTTCATGTATAATGCGCCTTCGGCACCCATGCCCTTGATGGCAACTCTTGGGAAATGGGCCGCTTGCGACAGCTAGAATCCGAACCCCTCCCTTCCCCTCCCTTGCGGAAGCGGACGCCAAGCGGACGTCGAGTCCCCTTGATATCTATTATGACAGTGATCACGGTAGTCCCACCCCACTCCTTGGTGGTGCAAGTCCCCGGGCTAGTTCACGCCTTTCGCATGCTACAACGGAACCAGGCCCCACTAAGATTCTTACGCTGCCGCCTCCATACGTTCCTCCCCCCGGCTATGCACACGCAGAACTCTTGCCCGGACGCACGGTCCGACTACGGCTAATGACCCCTAGACCTCTTTCATGGGCACCAGGCCAGCATTTTCTTATTCACATACCATCTGTCTCTCGTTTCACTTCACACCCTTTTACTTGCGCTTCCGTCTGTGATGAACAAGCACAGGGCCACGAAGGCCGTATTATGGTCTTTCTTATCCGTGCAAGAATGGGTTGGACACAAGATCTTTGGGATATGGTGTCCCGCATGATAGCCAATCAGTCGGGAGGCGACGTGTCTTCGCTCAAGTTAGCTAGTCTGCCAATGCGAGGTGCGGTTTTGCGGACTTTTGTAGATGGACCATTTGGCAGTTCCGTACGAGCAAGATGGGGAGACTACTCGACTGCAATAATTATCACCGGCGGTTCGGGCGTGAGTTTTGGCTTGTCAGTATTACAGTACCTATGTCTCTGCTTATCTGGGCGAGATGGTCGGCATTTGGGAGGTCATCCTGGAGGTTTGGGCCACCAAGGTTTCGTCATGAGGCGCATACGATTTGTATGGCTTGTACGCGAGTACTGTGGGGACCTCTTTCACTGCTCCGGGAATACATACTGACTCGGTCACAGCTCACATGCAATGGTGTGCATGTATCCTGCGTCGCTGTATGTCCATGGTCTCGTCTTTACAAGTGGACATCTACGTTACAACTTCAAGCCAGTACCGGCGAAGCTCCCTTCCCTTCCACCCCTTGCCATTCTACCTTCTCGACCACGCCTAGCCTCCACTCCTGTTATCCACGAAGAACTCGAGCCTCCGCATCCCAGTTTCGTGCGCGATCAACCGAGGCATTCGCACTCTAGCTCTTCAGACTCTGATGATAGTCACGAAAGCTACGAGAGTGACGTTGACCTGAGCTACTACCCTGGAGAGGGCAGCAATGGGGACGAGGTGCCAGAGGATATGGGTCTTGCACACGAGACCAACATCCTTGAACTAACGAACTTCGAAGGCGAGGAAGATATGGCTACACCTAGCGAGAAGGATCTTAGCTTAAAATTGAAGAAGGAAGGGAGGCTGCGACGTTTGCAGGCCCGCCGACTTGGTAAGACAGCAGGCCTGCGAAGGGAACCGAGTCAGACCTATGGCCACCTTCGCAAACAAGCTGATCAACACCCACCGCCTCTTCGTATTCCCAGGCAGTCGACGCTGTCGACCAATTCAAATGACCGTTTGATCCCTATATCACCGCTATCAGAGCGTCCCCTTTCTGCCATGTCGGAGAGTGACCTGTCGGTTTCAGCTGTTCAGTGTTACGCGGACTCCCCCTCTCGCTCTAGACCATCATCCTCGTTGGTGAATGTTGCGGAATGCCCTACAGTTTCTTTGGTTGTACCGCCGCCTGTTGTTAAGGATGGACCTTCCCTGTCGCCTGGGGCGAGATCTCATTGGAATGATAAGTCGGAAGCAGAGAGCTCGCGGCCTTCTCTTCCTCCAATCATGACAAACAAACCACCAGACTTACTTGGGCTTGAGATCGATGAGCACGAGGCCAGGGAAGTAGACATAATGTCTGAGCACACGCGGCCTGGAAAGCCCAAACTCGACAAGGTGATTGCGGACGAGGTTGAACAATCGAGGGGCTCGGTGGTAGTTGCATGTAAGCTTTATTCTTGTTTGCCCTGTTTCTAAATGCTCATTGTTATGCAAGGTTGTGGACCGACTTCGCTTGATGCGATGGTCCGAAAAATCATAGCGAAACAAATAGATCCTGAACGCATACGGCGCGGAGACATGCGCGGGCTGATAACATTAGTTTCAGAAGAGTTCGAATATTGAGCACTTTTTGCAACCAGAGGACCTTTTGTTTCTTCCGTCTTCGTTCGCTCTGCGGCTTCGCTTCCGCCATAAACGCTTTTCTACTGTATATCGTTGCACCACAGACAACAGTTGCGCAAGGAACTGTATTTTAGTGTTACATGTATTGTGTCGCAAACTTTCGCACTTGGACCGGAGTACATACTAGTCGTAAGCTCTGTCTGAATTGTAAGTGTATCGATCGCCGAGCTCGGGTCAAAACCGGGCTTCTTCAAGTTGCGGTTTTTACTGCAGCTTTTCGCCGTGACGTCCAGGCTGCCTCTGCACATTCTCAGCGGGCCCCTGCGCCTCGGCCGTCGTCGGACGATCTCGCGACTACTGATAACCTTAGCCACCCAAGGAACAGTGGTACGTGCCATGAGCACGGCAGCAGCAACGGTACCGATTGCCGCGAGCACGACTGCAAATACTTCTGGAATCGTCATTCCCGAGGGGTACACTCTCCATACAGAAAACAACTCCCACATCTTGATATCCTCCAAGGACGAAGCGTTCCTAAATCCTGTTCAAGAATTCAACCGAGATCTCAGTGTCGCGTGCATTCGTGTATGGAGCGAGGAAATTAATAGGGAGAAGGAGGCAAAGTGGAAGCAGGGTCAGGAGAGACGGGCGAAGAGAGCAACAGCTGACGCGACGGAAGGGAAGGAGGTTAAGAAGATAAAGGGTACGTGCAAGGGTGCAGAGAACTCAAGACTAGTTCGGGGACGCGCTGTTATTGGCGTGCCGTCTGACTGACACCTTTGGTCCAGTCGACGATGCTTGTGGGTCTTCCCTGTCGGATGTGCAGACAGAGGGCTACGATATACAGACGCCTGAAGGTTTCACGAAGAGCAAAGAGGTATGTAACAGAGTTAGGGGTATATATTGTACTGAAAATATATGGCATTTCAAAGTACCGGCCTTACAAGTTCGTCCTGCTCGAAGCCCTTTCAGCGACGGGACTACGATCCATCCGATATGCGCAGGAGATTCCACTTGTGAGGTCAGTTGTAAAGTTGGGAAACGACGACCACCTCTGACCTCGCCCAAGATTTGTCATAGCAAATGACCTTTCTGAATCTGCAACGGCGGCAATGAGAAGGAATATCGATCTCAACGGTCTTGGTCCAAGCCCTGAGACTGTCGAAGGCAAAGTCCGGGTGAACGAAGGTGACGCCTGGTACGTCAATGTGCTATCCTCCTCGATAAGCCAAGAGGCGGAGTCGCTCATTAGGTATCCAGTGCTCTCATGTACAACCATCGCACAGAAAAGACACGTGTTGATGTCGTGGATTTGGACCCCTACGGTACAGCTGCACCGTTCCTTGATGCTGCTGTACAAGCCGTAAACGAAGGCGGTAAGTGAGAGGCAGTGTAAATAAGTGGCAGTTTCTAACCCGTCAACGTTGATGATTAGGTCTCCTATGCGTTACTTGCACCGATTTAGCAGTCCTTGCTACGACGAATTATTTTGAGAAGTGGTAGGTAAACGAAGCAGGAAGTCAACCTGACTCATATTCCATCTCTGAGCGGTTGTTAGTTTCTCGAATTATGGTGGAGTTCCTATGAAAGCTGAATATTGTCACGAGGCGGTGGGTTCTTCGCCATCTGCGCCCATCAGTGGAACTGATTTGCTTGAAGGCACTCCGACTTGTCTTAAACGCCGTCTCCACATCTGCGGGCAGATATGGTCGTTATATCGAGCCACTACTGGCCCTGTCTGTCGACTTCTATGTCCGCCTATTCGTCCGCGTTCATTCTGGCCCTGTCGAGGTGAAAAAGGCGGCTAGGTAACTACGCGTCGTTGATTGGATATCTTCTTTCTAGACTGAGATCTGCACAGCAACACTTCGATGTACTACATTTGTTCAGGATGTCAATCCTTTTTCGAGCAAAAACTCGGGAGGACGATTGAAAGAGTCAACGAGAACACGGGGGCTAGGAACTACCAGTTTAAAACACAGGTTGGCCCACCCGTTCCGTCAGAATGCCCTGACTGTGGGTTCTCCCTCCATGTGGGCTTGGTTACCATGTCAACAGGTTGATTCATCTTTACTCATACGTTGTCAGGTGTCTGGTCCTATGTGGGCTGGACCCCTTCACAACACTGAGTTCGTTTCAAAGGTGCTTGAGCATGTGGAAGGGAACTTGGACAAGTATGGAACGTCCACCCGAATGAGGGGAATGTTGACCGTGGCGAAGGAGGTGTGTGTTCGTTGAGGCGGGTTGAGAAACCACTCATGGTCGTAAACATGGGACAGGAGCTTCATACGCCATTCTATTTCACACCAGCTAGAGTCGCAGGCTTTTTCCACTGCACTACTCCGTCACTCGAGGAGGTCGCGTGAGTTTCCCTCCCAAAACCGACACAGGAACTGGCATCTAAGGCCCCGGCAACCTTCACAGCTCGGCGCTCCTGAACGCGGGCAATGACGTTTCGCGGTCCCATGCCTGTCCTGGTTCGCTGAAAACGACTGCATCACGTACAGACGTATACGACGTATTTAGGTGTTGGGTAAAGAAGCATCCTGTCAAGATGGACAAGATCTCAAACACATCTCCGGCTGCTCGGCTTTTGGCGAAGGAACCGAGGTGAGATCGCTGAATTCCAAACGATGGGTGCCCACATTCATTTTTTGAAACAGAGCTGAAGCAGACTTCACAAGGCACCCGAAATCCGTTACACAGTCATCAAAAGTCAAATTAGTGCTGTACCAACAAAACCCATTACCCAACTGGGGACCTGGTGCCAAGGCATCTGGCATAAAAAGAAAGAGAAACGGAGAAGATAACGAGTAGCGATACGCATGCGGTGCACTATTAGTAATGGATCTATGGTTAGTATACGATACAACGATGTCCATGAAGGGAGTTACAACTTAGAAATGCCTTAATGCGAATAAATCATCATGACCAGGTAAAAGCGAAACAGATGCACAATCGGGTATACATATATCATCATATCATGTCGTGACTTCTATCATTGGAATGTTCTTCGAGTTAGTGGTAATTTTGCTAGAGGAGCTAGTCGACTTCTTGACACCAAGCCAAGCATGTTGAAGTAGCCCCCCAGCGCTGGGACGAGCTTGGTGATCGATATCGAAAGTTTTCCTTAGGAAATCCTCGGCTTCCGGAGATATGTCAGAGGGTATTTCGGGCATAGTCGACAGACCAATCTGCAACGAGCGTTAGGCTAGTGCTAAGGTTTCCTAAACAGGGGCTGGCAAACCTTGAAGATGGCCTGCGTCTGAGTAAGCTGTGCCCAGGGATGTTCTCCGGTGAGCATTTCCACGACTAAACAGCCGACGCTCCAGATATCGGCTGCCGTAGTGTGAACTTTCTGCTGTACGACTTCGGGTGCCATCCAGAACACGGAGCCTTGGAAAGAAGGCCGATACACGCGCTTGCCAGTCAACAGATCTGTACTAAATAAGCGATACAAGCAACAAGACAAGTTACGAAACTACTTACTGCCATCAACCTTCTTCGAAATACCAAAGTCGGATATTTTGATGCCACCTTTGTTATCAACCAGAACGTTTGCACCCTTGATATCACGGTGGACGATATCTCTTTCGTGTAGGTAGTTGAGACCTTCCAGAATTTGCCGCACAAAGTTTTTGACCAGAGGTTCCTCGAAGGCGCCATAGCTGCGCAGCAAGGCAGTTACGGACCCACCGGGGACGTATTCCAGGAAGATATTGAGGTGATCGTCATCGACCGAAGAATCTGGGCAAGTCAGAAAATGCTCTCATAGGCAGCATCTAGGAAAGCCATACAGAGGTACTTCACAATATTCGGGTGCTGGAGGTCCTTTAGCAGGTCAATTTCACGTTCCAGCGCACTAAGCATGCTCTTCTTGCGCTCTTCGTTTGGAGCCGAACCTGTCGGGAGTTCGACCTGCTTCACGGCCATCAACAGGCCGTTGAGCGCATCCATTCCCAGATACACTTTCCCGAACGATCCGGCTCCAATAAGTGCACCTTTAATCCATTTCGTCCCTGATTGTCCTTAGTGAGGACCCAGGTTTGTCGTGATAAGATTGTGGCACTCACCACCACTGCATGTCACTGCCTTGCCAGCTTCCTCTTCGCTTTCGCATTCCACTTCGTCTTCGTCTTCGTCCTCCAGGGTGGTACCTGAGAGGCTGCTAACTTCGTCGATGTCAGATTCGACCTTGGTCCAGTCCTCTGCACCCTCGACACCCATGTCAACGGCCATGCTCTGACGACGGTTTTCAACTTCTGCTGTGATCTCGTCAACGGTTAGAAGGCTCGCCGTATCAGACCAATCGTGTTTGCCCTTCAGCTCGGTCATGTAGCTCATCCGCTTAGTGTCTCCGGTTAGGTTCTCCATCGATTCAGAAAGAGATTCAGTTGGGAATTTTACAGGGGGCAGCAAGTGTGGCTTTGAGTCATTCCCTGAAAGCTTCTCCACATCATCACCCGTAAGGATAACGGAACGCCCATCGTCTGTCGAGATGGATACACGAGGGGGCTTCTCGGTAAGTGACTCCTTAGAACGATTGAAAGTCTTGTCATGAACACCAGATGCCGGTGAGATCACGGAGGTTCTTTTCGAAGACGTTGTGCGCGCAGGCGAGACCGAACGCTGCGATAAACCGGAGCCCTGCGTGCTGATACTGGACAGGGACGGCAAAGGATGGTTAACAGACATCATACTGTCCCGCTTGCCTCCCACGGACGCGCGGAGCATCATACTGTGTCGAGCAGTACGGAGGGCCTTCTTTTCCGCAAAGGGGAAGTACTCGGTCAGGTGCGTCGTGATGAGCTCGCTTGGTGGCCGTTGACCGAAGAAGTTGCGCAACTTCGACGGCTTTTTCATCGAGTTTGACGGGGTAGTTACGGACGACGTCGTGCTTTGCGTTGGAGAGACGGGCGGCTCAAGCACCTTCTCCGGATCACGCACACCGAGGCCGCTGAGAACGCTGATAGTGCTTGCACGCTTAATTGCTTTGGCCCGTTGCCCGGACTGTGACACACTGGAAGAAGCCGGACTCGGGAACTTTCGGACTTCTGTGTCGTGTTCCTCGTCTGGGTCTCGCCCGGCAGCTTTGTTGCGCCTTGCTTTGGTCGTTCTGCGTAATGTTAGTCCTTGGTCCTTGAGCGGGTCAGAGGGGCCATGGCAGACAGCCAGTAGTTCTACTTCCGACAGAGATTTACCTAGAATGCCTATCAACAGAGGGATACGCGATGTCATTCTGGTCACGTACTTGCATCACGTTGTTCGTCCCAGTCGACATAGACACACCATCCGTCCATGCTTAGCCCGCCATCCACCGTCTCCACTCGGCTTGTGAGATTTGTGGGATCATTCTTGCGCGTGCCGACATTTTCGAGCTTCTTGAGCACCTTTTCCATGATGTCAGTGCCTCCCGCACAGTCCGCGACGTTGATAACACAGGAGCGGCCCTCGTCTGGCAGCACGAACTTGACGAGTTTGTGGCGTTCGTCCAGTGACGACGTGTGAGAATGAGATGGCTGGCCAAGAGGGCTTCGGCCCACGGGGAAGGATCCTGCGGGTGGCGAGGTCGATCCCGGTGAGGACGAACCGCTGTTATGCGACTCTGCGATCGGGGACAATGCTAAGCTATTCTGGCTAGAGATAGCTTGCACAGGTGGAGGTTGTGCAGATGCGTAGGGGTGAGTACCCGATGTGGATGGCCTTTGCTTAGATGGCGAGGGAGCATATGGTGAACTGACGCCTCCGAATGAAATGTTTCGTCCATGTGTGGCGCTAGTGGTGGAGCGCGGTGATGGCTGTGACGAGAGGGAGGAAGGCGATCGCGTAGATGGTTTGAGAGCACCGCTCATCCCGGATCGCGGGTCAGATGGTAGGCCGAATGGTGACAATGAGCTACCGCCGGAAACAGGAGTGAGTGCGGTTTGGACGGTCGGTGCAGGTGGCAGTGGTGAATTTGCAAAAGAAGGCAAGTCTTGATTGGGCGTCCGTGATCGCTGTGCGGACAGCGGATGTAGGTTGCGGACGTTGGGACTGGGCCGAATGCCTACTTGTTGATTAGTAGGTGGTTGAGGAGGCTGACCTCGTGGAATGGGTGGCAGAGGTGGCAGCGTTAACCTGGTTGAAGTGGTGGTGTTCGCTTGGGCGGGCTGAGGAAGTGGACGGACGCTGGTGATGGCGCGACATGAGTCACCGGAGGAAGTCTCGCGAACGATCCAGGGAAGGTCGCCTCTTCCTTGGGGTGATAGTATGAGCGGGGCAGGTTTATTTTCCAGACGCTTTGGAGCTCTGGAAACGGAGGAATTGTTTTGGAGGGTGTTGTCGCGCGAGCTTTCCCGTGAGTGGGATATATAATGACCGTTTAGTTTGGGTGGATCCCGCGGTGATTCGAACAAGCGAGTTTCGCCTTCGGCAGCCATGTACGAGCGCGTCTGGCATCTATGGCGTAGGGCCTTGACGGCGCTGAGGATTCTAAGCTTGTCGCCGACACTCGTGATGTTCATTTCCTTGAGCGTCTCCAGGTCGAGTTCGAGGAGGACGTCACCTCTGATATCGTGTTCTTTGAAGGTGTCGATATGTGAGGGGCATTTGATTTCGGTGAGCCACCTGGCCACCTGTGCGTCTGACCAAGTGCGAAGGTAATCTGGGAACGAGGTCCCGATTGGAGGGTCCAGCAGACCTGGAGCGACTGCGCTCATGGGGGTGACGGGGAAAGACGTGTTGTGGGCAAGCGGGGACCCGAGATGGATGAAGGAGCGTGATGACGGTGTCGGCTGATCTGGGCAGGAGACGGAGGGGAGGGACTGAGACGCGGGTGTGACTTCGAGGCTTTGTAGGCCGGCGGCGGTGGAAATGGTGGCGGCCATCAGCGAGCGATGCTTGCAGTGGGGGAACTGACTGGTGTTGATCCAAGCCTATATGAAAGCAAAAGATTTTGACGAGGTATTTCTTTGAGAATATAATATTAATTGGACTTATCTCTGACTAAGCAACCGATCACGAAAGCACTGCCACAACACAGACTAAGCGAGCAACAAGAAAAAAGTGCCTTACAGTTTATAAAGAGAGACGATTTATATATTTACTTATGTAGAGACGCGTCTGGGAGAACAGGCGTGCCTGCCGGATGCAATGGTTAATACACTAAGCCAGGGCATGTCGACCTGGGCTGTGTCTGCCTTGTCAGATTTGTTGCGGCATGCGGCCTGCAATTATTTGCAGGGCCAGGTCTCGCCCGTTGACCGAGATTTTTTTTTTTTTCTATAATTTGCCATAAGCATGCTGGCACCCAAGCCTTGTTGCTTCTTCCCCCCTCGGCTCAGCACATCCACAACACGTCCATTTTTTCATTCCCTTCCCTCTCCCATTCCTATCCCTTTTTCACGTTCTGACAGACCTAATAGCTTCGCGGGAACTCACTGGACATCACTTGAGTGGCATCCTGTGGCCATTGCTTTGACCTTGCGGACGATCTACTCGTGATAATGCGGTTTTGGACCGCCCTCACATCGTTATGGCTCGCGACGCTCGTCTTTGCCTCGCCTTACCGCCCTGACCTCGTCCAATACAACTTCAACGTCAACCAGAATGCTACTGACCCTACGCAGTACTACTCCACGCGCACGAACAAGACCTACACCCCTTCACCCCAGAACTGGCGTGCAGTCCCAATCTATACCATTCTCATGGATAAATTTGCCGACGGGGACCCTTCCAACAACGACTACTTCGCTACCATGTACGAGTGGGACTGGAGAGAAACCCAACTTCGCTTCGGTGGAGACATCAAAGGTCTCGCCTCAAAACTCGATTACATTCAGGGAATGGGCATGCGAGCAATCTACCTTTCCGGCACAATTTTCTTGAACATGTTATGGCAGGCCGACAGTGCGTCTTTTCATTGTCGACTGTTTTGTGAGGTTGACTGCCATGTCCCTAGGTTACTCGCCCCTCGACTTCTCCGTCTCCGACCCTCACTGGGGAACCATCGCTGACTGGGTCGATTTCGTAGATACCATCCACTCTCGAGGAATGTACATCATTCTCGATTTCACCGTCGGCACCATGTCCGACCTCCTCGCCTTCCAAGGGTAAGCACTCCCTCGTGTCGGGGCGTCCCCTCAGAGTATGACTCCCATCAGTTACTTGAATGTCTCCGCGCCCTTTAACATCGACGAATACGACGTCCAATGGAAGATGCCAAACTATATGCCGTGGAACTTTACGGAATATGCCGATTTTACGGTTTGTATCTATTCACGGCCATCCCCGTCCGCACTATAAACTGATCACATCCGTTGCCATCGTCTATAGTTTAGTAACACTCGTAACACATCTTGCCAACTTCCTGTGTTTTGGAATGAAGACAGTACTATCGTAACGGGTATCCAGGAGGATAATGGCTGCATGGCTTCGGAGTTCGACCAGTACGGTGACATGGAAGCCTTCGGTGTTCATCCTGATTGGCAACGTCAGCTTTCCAAGTTCGCATCTGTACAGGATCGTTTGCGTGAATGGAATCCTTCCGTCATGGCAAAATTACCCGTCTTTTCGTGCATGGTCATCACGGCTCTTGACATCGACGGTATTCGCGTAGACAAATCAACCCAGGTCACGGTCGATGGTATGGCAGCATGGGCTGCTGCCACTCGTCAGTGCGCCACCAAGCTAGGAAAAACCAACTTCCTCATTGCTGGAGAGGTCACGGGTGGTGACATATTCGGTGCTCTGTATTTGTAAGTTGGCAATACTCCACAGATTCATCCATACTAACGAGTTTAAAAGGGGTCGCGGGCGGACTCAAACGCAGCTACCCCCTGGCTTCCTTCAAGCTGCCAACCTTACAGAGTCGGACAACCAGTACTTTTTGCGTAATCAGGGTGATAATGCCTTGGATGGCTACGCGTTCCACTACTCCATCTATCGTTCTCTCACCCGATTCCTCGGAATGGACGGCAACTTGGCGGTTGCATACGATCTCGATATTAACTTCATCACCGCGTGGAATCAAATGTTTGTCAACGACGATTTCCTAAATGCGAACAATGGCGTTCTCGACCCGAGACATTGGTATGGGACCAGTAATTTCGACGTGTTTAGGTGGCCTAGTTTAGAGAATGGGACATTGAGGGGCGCCCTGGCAAGCTTCATCACCAATCTGGTCATGCCAGGTATCCCTCTCGTGAGTACCTTGTTATTTTTGGCGCCACCGACACTCAACCTGTTTCAGTGGTACTATGGCGAGGAACAAAACTTTTACCTCTATGACTCTACGGCAAACAATTACCTCTATGGGTATGTTCAATCGATTTCGTTGCTCAGTAGGGTAGGCTTTGACCCATCCGTTCCAGGCGTCAGGCAATGTTTAGCAACAAAGCTTGGCAACGGCATGGCTGCTACAAACTGGGTTCTGCCCAATATTTCAACATGCCCCTGGAATCCGCTCTCGTGGGTTGCGAGGACGACTGGAACTCGCTGGATCATTTCGACCCTACAACTGACATGCGCCGCCTTACCACGCAGTTTTTGAACCTCCGCTCTGTCTACGGTGCTCTCCAGGATGGTTTGAATCTCGTGCAGCGTGGTAACTGGACATTCTACATAGAGCGACCCGGTTCGAACAACACTGCTACAGAGATGGGTCTCTGGTCGGTCTCCCGTGCGGGCCTTTCAGGTATACAAAACTTAACTGGAACGCACACTGATCAAGTTTGGCTCTTGTACTCTAACTTAAACACCTCCAACACGTGGTCGTACGACTGCAAGGGTTCATTGTGGATTTCATCTCCCTACCAATCCGGCACCGTTGTTAGGAACCTTCTTGCACCATACGAAAATTACACGCTCGCCGAATCTGGGTCGTCTTATTATGCGAACGGTACCGCGCCCTATTACGGATGCATGGCCAGCATTACGCTCGATCCCTATGGCATGAAAGTACTTGTTCCTGAAACGGAGTGGGTGTCCCCTCCTCCCATGATAACGCGTTTCCTACCCGGGCATGATGCTCGTATCCAAGTGACATCCGATAGTTCCAATTCGACGACAATCAACCTCACTCTGGAGTTTAATCTCGAAATGTCATGCACCAGTGTGACGAATTCGTTGACGTTCAATATGTCGTCTTCAGGAACCGGCGGACAGCCCACGTTGGATTCGAGCTCGGTTACGTGTGGAGGCATAACGAACCCAGTGACGTCAACGCTAGCCGTTGCGCCGCCGTCCGCGTGGTCATGGTCGGGGACGTTGAACAACGTGCCGGACGGGATTTTGGAAATCATTGTAAACAATCCAACGACCCAGGATGGAACAGCATCTACTGAGGTACGTATGATATTTTCGTCTTTTTCGCATTCCAAGCTCATGTGTCCGTAGTCGGTCGACCACTTACTGGTCCGAAAGGGCACAGCTGACAACGTCATGGTTTTCCCCGAGTCTGACTACGACAACTCCGCTTTCGAGTACACCAACGGAGAGTATAAGTTCACGCATAAGGCATATGGTGCAGATATGTTCAGATACTCTGGTAATTTCGGGAGATCGTGGTCGAACTGGACAAATTGGGAGAATGTCACTACTATCCCCTCCAGCGTTTTCACTAACTCTTCCAATTTCTGGGCTGGGCAGCATATCATGGTACAATGTAAGGCGATATCTTCTCATGGTTTTATTCTTGATCATGACCGCCATCATCCTAGACTGGAACGCGGCAATCGCAAGTGCCAGCGTAGTTACGCACGCTGACCTCAACTTTAACTCACAACGTCGCGTCCCTCAGTTCCTTGCTCGTGGACCATACAACGAGTGGGGTTACGACCAGGGTCTTCCATCGCTGATGAACCACATTGGTGATGGCGTGTGGCAACTCGAAATCATGGCTCAATGGCCAACATATGTCCAACTCAACGTGTTTGGCTACGACGACTACTACTATGGTGATGTTGACGGTGACGGCGTCATGGACCGCCTACCTCCTAATACTATTGCTCCCAATTATCTCAACATGTCCGCACCGCCGTGGCCAGCACTCTCCTGGTCGTTGACTATTAATGACCAGACGATGGAGTGGTCTTTGGAGCCTCTCGGCCAAGCCTCGTTCGGCGCTATCATGTTCGGCCTCCTTGCATCGATTCCATTGCTTACGGGTACCGTCGCCGCTGCCATCTTCATGTGGTCCTTCTATGGTATTCGTCACAACCGTTACGGTGTTAAATCATCAAAAGGCGCTAGCAAGTACATTCCTATCCTTGGCAGCCTGGGGAGCAGATCCATGGCGGACCTCAATCATGTGCCTATCAGTGAGAAGTTCTTCGGGCACAGGCATTCTCCCGGCGAGATCATTGGCTGGCCTGAGGACAAGGACAAACGGCGCAAGGTTCTCATTTCGACTCTCGAATATGAAATATTTGACTGGAAAGCCAAAGTCAAGATTGGTGGCCTGGGTGTCATGTCGTCGCTTATGGGTAAAGCAATGACGGACGTGGATTTGATCTGGGTTGTACCTAAGGTCAAGGACGTCGAGTACCCTCCGGGCGATCCTGCAGAACCCATCGAAGTTATCATTTTCGGGGAGCCATATCTGATCGAGGTTGAGACCCATGTTTTAGACAACATTACTTGGGTGATTCTGGACAGTCCCGTCTTTAGAGCTCAAACAAAATCTGACCCCTACCCCCCGCGGATGGACGACCTCAGTTCGGCCATCTTCTACTCAACGTGGAACCAGGCCATCGCCTCCACTATACGTCGATTCCCTGGCATTGATATCTACCATATCAACGACTACCACGGTGCACTGGCGCCCATATACCTTCTCCCTAAGGTAATACCCGTCTGCTTATCTCTGCACAACGCCGAATTCCAGGGCCTGTGGCCGCTTCGTACGAAAGAAGAGATGAAGGAAGTCTGCTCGGCGTTCAACATCAGCAAGGAGCATTGCACCAAATACGTTCAGTTTGGAAACACGTTTAATCTGTTGCACGCGGCTGCTTCATTCATTAGCGTGCATCAAAAAAGTGTCGGTGTTGCAGGTGTATCCGACAAGTATGGAAAACGGAGTTGGGCGCGATACCCCGCCCTGTGGACCCTCAAGGCCGTTGATTCGTTACCTAATCCTGATCCTACGGATATCGCAGCGCTCGACGAGAACCCGGTTGCAGTTCGGGATATTCAGATTGACCAAGAGGCAGAGGCAAAGAGGCCGGAGTTGAAGCGACAAGCGCAGGAATGGGCCGGTATCAAACAGGACCCCAATGCTGACCTCTTCGTCTTCGTCGGTCGTTGGTCTAAGCAAAAGGGGGTCGATCTCATTGCTGATGTCATGCCATCGTTGTATGTTCCCCTCATTCAAGTTTAATGCGACCTTTCTGATCATTTTTTAGGCTGGAAAAACGGCCATCTATACAACTCATCTGTGTTGGCCCTGTTATTGACTTGTTTGGGCGTTTCGCAGCGGAGAAGCTTGCTCGTCTTATGGAAATGTACCCCGATCGCGTCTATTCTAAACCGGAATTCACGGCCCTACCGCCGTTCATATTCAGTGGCGCTGACTTCGCACTGATTCCTTCTCGTGATGAACCATTTGGTCTCGTTGCTGTTGAGTTCGGTCGGAAAGGTGCTCTTGGTGTTGGCAGTCGACTTGGCGGCCTTGGTTTGATGCCTGGATGGGTAAGTGCACAAATCGTAGACCGTTTTTCCGTGAGCTCATAGCACCTGTTTATTCTACAGTGGTTCCCGGTCGAATCGACTTCCACGGCTCACATGTTGTCTCAGCTCTCCAAGACGATCAAGCTAGCCCTCAGATCAACGGAAGAGGAGCGTGCAATTCTTCGTGCTCGCTCGGCGGTGCAGCGATTCCCAGTTATTGAATGGCGACAGAAGATGGAAGATTTCCACAGACGCAGCATCCAGGCTAGCCGTCGCCAAGCGGGACCTAACGCCTGGCGGGAGTCGGACTGTGGAATTATTACTACTCGGCCTCTTGAAGATACGGATGACTGGAATCCTGTCCAGCAAGGCGCTCCTGTGCAACCCGATTGGGATGCACAAAGCGTATCTTCTTCACCTAGGTTTCCGGTATCACCACTCTCTCACGTGTCTACTCCGCGGGATGAGAATCACCTTGTCGCTCCTCCCAAGTTCAACCTTGATCCTAGTTCATCCCATTCAGATCACTCGGACGACGATTATTTCTCCCGGGGAAGTGTAGCGACTAGCAGACAGGGATATGACGACTTTTTGGAGAAGGCAAACCGCGTGATTGCGAAAGAGCAGCGGAATGCTCCCGATCCGTTCTTGGAGACGCCCCACAAACCATTTAGTTCAAGTTCACGCAGGACCTCGATGGAGTCGATTAGTACTATCGTAGAGGACAAGACAAACTCCCCGCTGAACAAGGCGATTGCATCGGTGAGCATCCTTATGTCAGGGAATACTTCCACCATCTAACATTCTTTTCCAGTTCACGGATTCCGACGGTGGTGTGGCACATGAATTCGCCCAGAAGCTGCAAACGCTTAGTGCAGATAACTCGAAGGGAGAACTGTCGATCGAGAAGTTCCTCACGAAATCAGAGGAGCTTTTCTTTGATCGAGTGCGCAAAGAGAAGCTTTCAAGTGCTGCGAGCTACATCTCATCAAAGAGAGAGTCGATGTGGAGCGTGCCTGGAACGGCTGACGATCAGTCTCGCCCAACATGTAAGCTTCTTCTTACGACGCTTTTCTAACCATGCTTATCCTCTGTTGTAGCACCTGGTACTCCTAGCTCGCATCCCTTCGCCAACGAAAGCGGACTTCTTCCTCCGAACGAGATCGTTATCATGAACAGAATTCAGATTGCCTTGGCCCGAGAAGTCGGTGGTTGGCCTTTGTACACAATTATTATTGCCACGGGCCAGGTAAGCCCTTACTCCATTCTTTGGGGGACGTCTTTCGCTCATATCCAATAGATGTTAGCTGCCAACAGTTACCAGATGACGTTGCTGGGTGGGCAAAACTACTCGGACGACCTACAGCTTTACGTCCTCGGTGCTGTATTTTTGGCTTCATCTGCCGTTTGGTATGTCTTCTTCCGCTTCAAGCCGTCGGTATATGTCCTCTCCATTCCTTGGCTCTTTTACGGAACGGCTTTCTTCCTCATCGGTATACCCTCTTTGAGCTCTCAACTTCATGGCACGCACACCATTCTGGCGGATATTGCAACCTGGATGTATGCTGTCGCTTCAGCAGCCGCGTTCGCTTTCTTCGGTCTGAACTTTGGTGAAGAAGCTGTAGGTGTCTGTTTTTTCTCCGTGAACCTCACTCAAAACAGTTCTGTATGTAGGGCGCTGCGGCCCAAGTCTGGATTTTACGTGCATGTATTGTCCAGGGGTCTCAGCAAATCTGGGTGGCCGCCTTGTGGTACTGGGGTAGCACACTGAACAGTGCGCAACCCGGGAGAGTCTCACCGTGGTGGATCGTATTGATAGTTTGGCCTCTGGCGATTCTTTCCTTCTTGTTCGCTTATCTCATGCTCCACGGCCTACCAGGCAAGTGTACCAGCTAGTAGACTACATAATAGCTGCTAATAACTTCACAGATTATTACCGGCAGACACCACCAAAAGTTCCTAACTTTTTGAAGACACTGTTCCGCCGGAAGCTGGTCTTGTGGTATGCTTCCAGCGTTGAAATTGATCTTGAAGATACTCATCTTTTACTTAGGTTCCTTGTGTCCGAAATTCTTCGTGATTACTGGCTCAGCGGAGTAAGTGGTCTTGCGATGTTTTTACGCTCTTAACTTAAGCATTTACCTAGCCGTATGGTCGAAACTGGAGTTTCTTATGGAGCGTCAACATACCAACATGGCAAACACTACTACTTGTCGTTTTCTTCTTCGTTGGAGTCTGGGCCTTGATGCTTGTCATATTAATACACTTCAGTAAGACCCATACTTGGATGTTACCTGTGTTCGCCGTTGGTCTGGGAGCTCCGCGTTGGTGCCAGGTAATATCGTACGAGAAAATTTGTGCTCGTTACTAACCCTCCCCTCCAGATCCTCTGGGGTACATCTTCGCTTGCATTGTACATACCTTGGGCGGGATCTGCAGGACCATACCTCGGACTTTCCCTGTGGTTATGGCTCGGAGTGTTGGACGCAGTCCAAGGCGTTGGTTTGGGTATGATTCTACTCCAGGTACGAGGTACGATAATAGAGGGGACAACGATGTTCTGACGTCTAGTTAGACGCTCTCGCGTCTTCATGTGTGCGCCACGCTTGCGTTCTCCCAAGTCATTGGCGCCGTTTGTGTTATGATTGCCCGTGCGACAGCGCCAAACAGCGTCGGTCCTGGAACCGTCTTCCCTAATGTTGGCACTTGGGACTTTTCTTCGGGGTTGAAAGGTGCGAGCTTCATCGTTGGACTATTTTGTTCAGCTGATACCAATCATAAAACGTAGGGAGCCCGATGGCCTCTGCGCCTTTCTGGATTGCCTTGATCTGCCAACTCGTCATTGTTATTGGATACTTCTGGTTCTACCGCAAGGAACAACTCTGTAAGTAGTTTGAAGGCCTGCGACACCATTATCGTGCTCATTACTCTTCTACAGCTCGCCCATAATTACGCTTCGCATCTTCACAAATCTGACACCATCTGAAGCCTATATCTAACATTGGAAAGTCCTACAACGAACTTTACCCGGACTTGTATTTCAAGTATAGACTTGCATTCCTTGCATTCAGCTATCACTCCCTGATGTGTTCTTTCGCTATGCTAGGACACTGTCACATAGTTAAAACTGCGGCTAATAGGTTACTACGGACTTGCTTTTGTCATGCATACATACTCGCTAGACACTTCGTTAGGTTCATCTGGCATTTTCATACCGTGTCCTCTAGTGTCCACAATGCGGATCGTCTGTTGTAATGTTTGACAGTACTTGTGATGTGAAGCCACTAGTTCTAAACCTCATATCAAGCAAGGAACTGGTTTCCAATGCAGGGTTGAATCAAGCGCACACGACACACAGCTTAGTGCGAAACTGCAGAAATGTGATTGACATAGTTATGACTGCAAAAAATCAGACATCAGGGCAACTGGGAGCTTTGCCTTGAGTACTACAAGGTATATTCTAATACGAAAGGAAATTACAATAGACATATGAATACAACCGATATGTACGCTCTTTACTTGGCACCAGCGGAGAATTCTGAAGACCAGTCAACATCGGCCCGGGTAATAGTCAGCATCACTTACTCGTCACTGATTTGGTACCTTCCGAGATAGCATGCTTCGCAAGTTCACCAGGAAGGATCAATCGGACTGCCGTCTGTATCTCGCGGGACGAGATGGTCGACTTCTTGGAATATGCAGCAAGTTCTAATGCATGCTTGGTCAGACGCGCAAGTATAACCAATCAAAGGTACGATGACGCTCACTCGATGCCTCCGTTGCAATACGCTCAAAGATATCATTGACAAAGGAGTTCAGGATGGCCATGGCCTTGTTTGAGATACCCGTATCAGGGTGGACTTGCTTCAGGACTACAGTACATGTTAACCACATATGCCGGCCAAGTCATCAGTAACGCACCCTTGTAGATGTAAGAGCTGTATGTCTCCTTGCGGACCTTTCGGCGCTTCTTCTTCTCGCCATCAGCGGCGGGCTGAGCCTTGGGTGCAGTCTTCTTTGCAGCTTTAGAACCCCCATCAGATTTAGCAGGTGCCTTCGAGGCAGTGGAAGCAGGAGCTTTGCCGGCGGTGGAAGCTGGCTGTAGACCTTTATCAGTACACCAGACAGGATACCTAGTACGGCGCTGACTCACTTTAGGTGGCATTTTTGCTAAGGGTTACACAATCTACAAGGTATCGGACTATCGCGATTGAATGAGCTTGTTTCAAATGCACTAAAGGCATCACATTCACATACCAAATGTACGATTGATACTTGCAACAGCAAGGTGGTGGTGGTGGTTCGAGGGAAAGGGTGCGACTGGGTGTACCCATAGCTGCATCCAGCCTTATGAACCCACTCAATTCAAGGTCCGCTACTATTTGAGTGGGACTCACGTGTCATTAAACAGACCGCGCCCTGTCACGCGACAGTCACAGCGCCATTCGTCACGGTCACATGATCATGCCAATAGCATCCAAGCTGTACTAAATAATCCAAGTCTACTAGTCCACCTACACAGCAAGCAGTATAAATTGGTATAGTAACATAGGTTCCGTGATAAGTTCGTAGCATGAACTACGACTCCTGTTTCAAGACAGTCCCGTTTTCTTGAACCAAGGTAAATTCCGGTGCATAGTGCGGGAATGGGCTCAACAACGTGCCGAGGCGCGGTAACACCTCCACATGGAATTCCTCCATCGGGAATAATTCACCGTCGACCACCAACATACTACGCGATTTGGCGTGCGGCTTTGCGGAGTATGCGGAAGCTTTGAAATAGCGGTTCTGGGTTTCTCATGAGCGTGTGTTATGGCAGAGCAGAAAGACGTACAGTGCTAAACCAATAGCAACGACCCTTCTCAGCTCCTTCCATAGCAGCGAGTAGGTCTTTCCGGGGTATCTAGAGTAACGACCGTCAGCAGGGAAGAACGTGACTAACAAGGTTCCTACAATTTCTTGTATAGCTATGTCGATCACCCCATCGTCCGGTTGTGATACTGGGAACTGCATAAGAGAACTGAAAAAAAGAGAATCAAATACCCTGAAAACCTTCGGACAGTAAACTTCCTACCGACTGACATACGGTCCTTTGCCGGCATATACCCACAAGCAGGGCTTATCGTACTTGATCCAGATATCTCCAGGCGATCCGGGGTCATGGGGATTTTCCGACGAGGGTGACATAGACACAGCGGATATTTCGGAAGATGCACTGGCACGCCGCGCACGAACGGCATTAGCCATTTTCACTTTGTCCTGTTCCGCCAGTTTGATGGAAAGTTCCAATTTGCAAGTCGGGAGCGTGACGACTGCAAAATACAAGTTAGAATTTGGCGTCGTCCAGGATAGAAGCATGCTTACCACTACGCAGGAATCCGAGGACAAACCGGAGATCCCCCATCCATCGCAGATGCTCGGTTTCGATATCGATATCGGCCATGAGGCCAACTGTTTGGGACATGAAAGACAGGCGTTTCTGATTTCCTTGTGTGAAAGCAAACAGATCGACTTTCAAAGGAAGGCCTACGATTGGAAGGAATATCAAAAATGGAGTCATTTCGCATCCGTGCTAGCAAACCTTTGAGGACATTGAGGGCAGCCGCACGCGGATCCAATCCATCTTGAAGGCCGAGGAGGTTCAACGACAGTCCATTCCCAGAGCCAGCAGGAATAGGTGCTATCGGAATACAAAAAGCTTTGTCCGGATCAGCGTGTGTGGAGAACCCATTCAAGACCTCGTGGATCAATCCGTCGCCCGAAACAACGACCAGTGCATCAATGTCTAGACTCAAGCCCTGAGCAATCTCCAATGCATGATTGGGGCGGGTGGTATCTGCAACCAGTGAACCAACGAAGCCCTAGAATGCAACTGACAGCTACATACAAGTTACATCGAGAACACAGCCCGCGGCATTTAGTATTGGCTTGACCTTGTCTGTGAACAACGAGCCCGCTTGTCCCTGCCGAAATAATTCATTAAGTGATGACGGAGATGATCATCGAAGCATACCCTTCCACCGCGCGGATTGATGATAACTTTCAATTTCTTGGGTGGGCTTCTCCCTGAGCTAAGATGAGAGACGCCTCCCGTTGGAGAAATACACGAACCATGGTAAGCAGCAGTCATGGCAGTCTCACACCATTGCTTCGCAAACCCATTATCCCTCTCACCAAGGCTGCCTTTGACGCGAAACAAGGAGAAACTACGTTTAGGTGACTTTCGAGCCAGGTACGATACCTCTACAGCAGAATCTGAAGAAGTGGCCGCAACCACGTTCCGCAGAGGCACCAATGTGCTAGCTTTGGGCCCTAGGAACGGAAGGCGGCAGCCTGGCGACCGCCGTCTTGTGGAGGCATTGCTGGCGTCCACACTTATGTCGAGAGAAGCTTCAGTAAGCTTTAGTATAACTGAGGTGCCCTTGTTGTCCGTGATGGTGAGATCTTGCGTGGACATTGCTGTTTCCTTCCGTCCAGTATTCTGACGGCGGGCCTAGTCTTACCCGCTAAACGCCAACTTCGAGCCCCTTCGACGTCACAGGGCGCCGCGTTCGAATTAGCACGTCAAGTCAGTTTGCCGTTGTTTGCGGGCGGTGACGCTGGAGCAAGGCTGCGCAAAGGCTGCGGTTAGAAGTTTCGGGAAGCGCATCATCAAAACATCCTGCCCAAAAAATCGTTGTGGCACTGTCGATCTGCTGCCGAGGCCTGCAGGCGACGATGAAAAGGATGGAACGTCTACCACCGACCCAAGTGCTGTCGCGATTCTTGAAAGCGCACTATGCTCAACGTTCATACAATCGCTCGATCAGGTTTCGGCGCTGGCACGAATGAACTATATGATCGGTGAGCTATGTATGTCTTCCAAACGTTCGTACGGTCAGCTTAGTGATCTCTTGGATTCACAGTGCTCGGCCATCCTATCCAACTCAATCACTCACATTCATCAAGTCCATCAACCCCAAGTCAGAGCCCCTGAATATAGTGGAGTGCGTCTGCCACCTGTTTACTACTCAAACAAGTACAATAAACGCACATCAGAATAGGAGCAGGGACAGGACTGTTTACGCGAGCTTTAATATCTCATCCAGACTGGGCATCGTACATAGCGAGGTTGAGAGCTGTAGAACCCAGCGAGGGCATGAGGAAAGTATGGTCCGAAAGGGTCACTGCGGAGAATGCAACTATTGAAGATGGGACGTTTGAGAGTACTGCAGTCCCAGATGGCTGGGCCGACCTTGTCATCATCGCGCAGGTCAGTAGAGCTTGAGGTCATGATTATGATACTGCTCCTTATTTATACCAGGCTTTTCATTGGTGTCCGGATTATGACAAGGCATGCACCGAGTTTTCCCGAATTTTGGAAAAGGACGGGTCGGTCGTTTTCATATGGAATTTGGAGGACAGGCAAGTCATTTTCTATCTCTCCGAGGAGACCTGTGATCATGTCTGGCAGAGATCGCACTGGCTGGGTTGCTCAGCTGCGTGAGCGAATCGAGCGCCACGAGCAAGGAACCCCCCAATTTCGTCTCGGCCTATGGCGTGGGGCATTCACTACTCCCTCGTACCTTGAAAACTTCGAGAGTCCACAGGAGAATGTTTGGGAATACCATCTCGTCACGACGGAAGATCTTTGTGTGGACAGAGCCTTGAGCAAGAGTTACATAGCGGTCTTACCCCCCGAAGAGACGGACAAGGTGGTATCGGACCTCAAAACTATTTTAGCCAGAGGTGATGATAGAGTATGGGTGGATAGGAGTCAGGGTACCTTCGAGTATCCCTACAAGACCTTCGTAGTAGTATCTAGGAAGAAGCGGATTGGGAAAGACTAGAAGCTGTACCTACTATTCTTATTCTTCGTAGCCGGAATGTACAAGCGAGTTGCGGAGTTATTCAAATATCATTGGGTCCACACACATGAGCCTCAGAACCAGGTCCATTCGTACACACCCGGCTTGGGTTAGCCTGGGTGGTCAGCACCTGCCAACGACCTAACAGCACTTACCTATCAAATGCTGCCATGTTCGTTGGAAACCGACAATACTGCCTCGAATCATCGTCAGCGCCGCCGGTTCATCACTGATTCGGCACTTTGAAAACATGCGTCAGGACAACGTCTTATACAGTACAATAGGTCGTATTGCATGAGGTGACAATGCATAATTTTAATAATGCATAGATTTTTTTGCTTTCCCACTGTCGGGCGCACTAAAAATGCAAGGAAAATGCATAATGCATAATGCATTGCTTCACAACGATGACTATGCATTAGGAGGAGGTCACAATGAGACGAAGGGACTCGGATTAACATGGTCGAGTTCATGTGTGAGGCCACCCTGCACCCCTGCTTGAGACCCAACTGATCATAATGCATGACTGCAGAAACTTTTCGAAGTGCAAACCACAAATCAAACGTATTCTAGCCTCTTGGCTGATGAGACAGAAGACTGCTGAGACACCTACCATCCAGATTTGGTCATCCTCAGTTATCACTCACATCGACTAACCTGCTCTCCAAATATTAGGCAATGTTACGACGAGAAGAAATGCTCAGTTGCACCTCTAGTAGACAAGTATATGGGGTGTAAATAGCTCAGTGTGTCACACTGACTTGACCTTTATAGAGATGTCACATAGAGTCACGGAAGTGTGACAACCTGCTGGTGCATAGGCACGAGCCCTTCGGGCTCGCGGCTGCTTCGCAGCCTGCCGGGACATGCTTCATCCCAGTTTGCTGACACAGGCTGCATCCCAGTTTGCCAACACAGGCTGCATCCCAGCTGCTGACCCAGGCTACATCCCAGCTACCAACCCAGGCTGTATCCCAGCTGCCAATGTAGGCTGTGTCCCAGCTTGTGATAGCCCAGATCCAACCCCTTCACACAGGCCTGATCCCAACCCTAGATAATCCTACACTGAGTATGCATATGTACATAACACCAATAAACATCATGGTCCCCTTCTAGACATGGTGTACACCCATTATACTCATGGTATGCTACATGTAGTTGACCTCAATCTAAGTGTGTATTGTCCACCATCCTTAGACCAGCTGTGGCAAACCCACCATAGCTATGGACCCCTGCACCCATGGCAGCTACTACCCTAGCATTGGTGAGGTGCCTGGGTGCAAGGTGAGGCCCAGGTTACCCCTGTCAACTACAAAGTATGGCCATTGATCCAGAGTATGTCTGGAGAGACCCAACATTGAATTGAATGCACTCAGGCCCAGAGAAAATGTTGTTGCAATATCATACTTACTTCACCTATGGAGGGACATGAGACCCCACCGAAAGTTGGAAAGATCAGGTCAACAGTGTGCTCAGGTGATGGGGAAATATGTTGCATGTGTTGGAATATGAGGTCAGGGACCAGGCTGGTACATCAGCAAAGTTACATGCATCTACTGTGTCTGAGGTGTCTGATTATGTCTGACAGCATCTGATGAGCTTGGCTATATTAACTTAATGTCTTGGATTGACCAATCAGATGAGGGCATAGGCATTGAAACTCTGACATCAGATGTCTAATCATCTGCATCCATCTGCAGTGTCTGCAGTCATCTGCTGCAGATGAAAGCAGATGAATTAGACTACTTGTAACTTTCCTGATGTAGGTGATGTCATAGGTCATCATAGTCATGCCATACATGTATCATACATTTGTCACTGTTTGTATGTAGATAATGCATACTGTATAAAGAGTGGAGAAGTCACTGGGATATGCCCCATTGACTTATCCCTAGTTCTGGCCTATGTCTGGGTCAACCCTGTTGAGTTCCCCAGTCACATACCTCTACTTTTCACAGCATGAGCCCCCATCAAGGCAAAGAGGATGTCCACCCACATTGAGATGGATGGAAAATGACATTACACAGTCTTGCCAGCTACTGATACAGAAGGGACACCAGCACTCCAATCACAAGATCAGGTGAAAAACACAGGAAATGTTACTTGATGCATCCAGGATGCCATTATCAATTCACATCCATCATGAAGGGATGAACATACACTGACCAATGCTTTGCAGAGCCAGAACTGTGTTATAAGATTTCTTGTATGTCATGCAACTCACATCTATGGAGGGAAGGACACTGGTTATCAGGTTATCAGTCCATATTAGTTCATATGCCAATCAGTGGGGCACAGATAACAACACTTGCAGTTATGAAAAATATTTCCCAGGGTAAAAATGGTCCTGAAGTCTCAATATATACATTATGCAGACAGGAGAAGGTAATGGAAAAACTAATATCTGGCTAGAAAATATGGTATCTCAGCAGTGGAGTAGAAGAGCATAGCAAAAAAGGCCAAAAAAGCGAAAATTTGAGATAAAAACACCTTCCCATGCTCACACAGTGTTATTTGTTGTATATATATTCTGTACATTGCAAGGAAAACATGTTATTACTACAGGTTGAGAGTGTGGGAAGAGTTGCTGTGCCACGACTGAACAGGCAATGGCTGGGTTTGAAAAGCCACATGGTTTTGTGTAATAAGAACAGGTTGCCGATGTAGGGAGAGTATCCTCTCCACTAGGTATTTGTTTTATTTCATTGTTTTTACTTACTGGTCTGTTTTCTTTCCTTTTCTTTATCTTTTTACTTCGTGTTTGGACGCGTTGTGGCTTACATAAGCCCGTGCGAGTACTTCGAGCACCTGTACATACTTAGAAACAATAATAGACGATCCACCATAGACGAAAAGCCGGAAATATAGACGAAGTAGAGGTGGACTTTTGTTTCTCTGTCCTCTGATGTTCTATAAATGTTTTCTTGAGTCTCTTCTGGATTTTTGGGCATGTTTCTGGTCTTTTCTCTCCCTCCCTGACTCTGTACCAGGCAATTCTAGCCTCCTGGGTCGAACTGAGACCCCTTCCAACAGGAGCCTATTTTAGCCTCCTCCCACACTCATTTAACATCAATCTTTACACCGAATTAGCTGGAGTTAGCGACACAGGCAGTGGGTGAGAGGGATCACGCCCCCATGCGACAATGTTCTCCGTTAATATTATGACTGGGACATGCTTCATCCTAGTTTGCCGACACAGGCTTCATCCCAGTTTGCTGACACAGGCTTCATCCCAGTTTGCTGAAACAGGCTTCATCCCAGTTGCTGACAAAGGCTGCATCCTACTGTCTACAAACATGTCAAATTCAGGCTTTCACATTGTACTGAATACAGTTACAAATCAAATGTTAAGATGTCTAAATACCTCAGGCCAAACTACATTGGTTGTCTTGCTATCATCCTGCCCTTCTGAAAACAGAACTTTGATCCTCCTGGGATGGGTACAACGTGAAAGTGCAACATAAAGCTGTCCATGAGAAAACACAGGAGAATGCAAGTCAATCCCCACATTCCTCACTGACTGTCCTTGTGACTTGTTGATGGTCATGGCATAGGACAGGTGCACAGGGAACTGCCTTCTACAAAATGGCACAGGGGAATCCTCCAACCCAGACTCAAGGCTGACCCTGGGGATCAGCACCACTTCTCCATCTCCACCCTCCTTCAAAACATGACATTCCAATATCCTGGATGTGGATTTGATCAGCCTCAACCTGGTGCCATTGTACAGACCATGGACAGGATCCAGGTTCCTCAACAACATGAGAGGTGCACCAATCTTCAACTCCAGTTTGTGCAGGGGGAATCCAGATGGGGACAGGGTGTGCAGGACCTCTGGTTGAATGTACTGATACTCCTGGTCAGTGACAGAGTCTGCACTGGTATAGATGACCTTCTCCTGAGGTTGGACTCTCTCCAGAATGGTAGAGTTGATCTCATGGACCTGCAGATTCCTACAGGTGAGGATAGTACAATCCAGGAAATAGCCATCAGGAAGTTGTTGGTTGGGTTGGAGGGCAAGGAGGTCAGAGTAGATGGCATCCACCAAAGAGGCCATGTCATCCCCACAATGCATGTGCTGAGGCAAGTCCAGCTCTCCATTGGTGATCCCTATCTGCAGAAGATTTTGAGCCCATTGATCAGATTCAGGATCCTGGCCAAGATGCATGTTCTGGTTGAGATAGTGGATCCTCATCTGTGCCCAGAGATTGGAATGGGTGAGTGTAGCAGGCACAATCTGCTCCCTGTTGCCATGCTGGATGACAGGTAGAGTCTGCCTGAAGTCTCCACCAAGGAGTGTAGTGATCCCCCCAAATGGCCTATCCCTGTCCATCAAGTCCCTGAGAGTCCTATCCACACACTCCACCACATGACAATGCTGAGAAGCTGCTTCATCCCAGATGATGAGGGAAGTCCTCTGAATGAGCTGATGGTGGAGGTCATCCTTCTTCATGTTGCAGACACTTTGCTCATGGCAGGGGATGGGAATCTTGAACCTGGAATGAGCAGTACGACCTCCTGGGAGGAGAAGGGAGGCAATTCCAGTAGAAGCCACACAGAGGACAATCCTGTCCCTTGCCCTGACAGCAGCAGCTATGAGGTTGGACAGATAGGTCTTTCCACAACCACCACCACTTTGAAGGAAGAACATGGTGCCATCACCACCCATGACACTGTCTACCACTGCCTGGTACAGTTGCCTCTGCTCCACATTAAGAGTCTGCTCCCCCCTCTGCACAAAGTCCTGCAAGGCTGGCTCATTCAGTGCCAGCTGTTCATTGATGAGTTGGTTCCCTTCACGACCACCCCAGTCCATCTGTGGCATAGGCATCTCTGGGTAGTCCTGTAGGCTCCTTCCATGCCTGCGAAGAGCTTGAGCAATCAGGTGCAGTCCATAGTCATAGATCTGCTCTTGGGTAGGCTCAGGGATGTTGAGGAGACGTCTGAGACGGACTTTCAAGTCATCACAGAGATGATCCCTGGATGCCTCCCACAGCAAATTAGGATCCACAGGAGATCCATGCACCAGGATGATGATGAAAAGTCGACGCAACTGGAATCCTGTCTGGAAGTGAGCAGCATCCTGCAGACACAACACCCACTCCCTATCATCCTGCAACAGACCCAGAGCTCTACAGGCATCCTTGAAGGAATCATGAAGATGGCCATCCACAGTCCTGAGGTGCTCAAAGGATGTTGCACCTGTGAGAGATGTCAGTTGTGAGATGAAATGGCATGGAAGCAGACTTACCCTTGACCTGAGTGAGCAACAGAGCAAGTAGAACTTTTCTCCAGCAGAAGGATAAACTGCATACATGCGACCAATGGCCTTGTACCTCTGACGCACTTTCCAAACAGCCCTCTTTTTATCCCACACAAACTTCTTTGGGAAGTCCTGGTAGAGACAGTCAGGGCCACCAGCAGCTATGATGGCAGGGTCCTTGTTGGCTTCAAACCAGCCCATGAGTTGAGTGTCCTTTGGATTCTCCACCACATTCTGGATGTCATCCTCAGCATCAAATACCACAGTCTGTTCCCCTGGAAGATGAACTGGAAGACGATAGACAGCAGGCCACTCCATGTGCATGGGGAATTCAAAGATGTTGTGACATGCCTGGGTGGAGGAAATATACCTTGCATCAAGGTAGGAACGAATCTCATCATGCCCCTCCTGCTGCACAGTTGCCCTGTCTGGACCCTTGTAGATGTACTTGTGGATATATTTGACTGCCTTGATAGAGCCACAGACCTCCAAATTGATGTGGCAGCCAAACTTGACCAGAAGCTCCCTGGGATGAGGAACCACAACCCTGTTGTCAAAGACATCCTGGTGTTTCTGCACAGTCCTCCCATTGTCAGGGCGAGCATAATCAGGATAGCCATCCTCCTTGATGATGGTCTGAGCAGCAAAGGCCTTGGGGAAGCGCTTCTTGCAGACATTGTTCTCTATACACCTCTGAGGAGAGCAGGGCCCATGGAGCATGTACTTGGTGACACACTCATGAAGTTGGGGGTGGAGGGTGGGGTCAGGAATCTGTGCTGAAATCAAGGCATCCACCTGCTGGACAGTATGAATCTTGTCTCCCTCCTCCAAGAAGACCAAGAGGTGCATGTGAGGGAGACCACACTTCTGGTACTCAATGGTGTAAACAAACCCAGCCACCTGTCCGAAGTATCCATCCCTGATCATCTTCAGCAGAGCCTGTTGCTTGGCATGGAAAACACGGGTTACCAGGTCAGGCCTGTCCACTGTTGACTGGCCTGTGTGATGATGGTGAGGGGGATGTCAGTTGAAAGAAAATGATTACATACCTGGAAAGAGGTTCTCAGCTATCTCAGGCCAACTCCCATTTGCAGTCATGGTGAGAAAGAGATCAGGCTTTTTGTACTCTCTACATATTGCAAGGGAGTCTTGAAGCAGTTGGTTCATATAGCGAGGACCACCCTTGTGTGTGGAAGGGAGGATGACTCTACCAACCCCACCCAAATCTTGACCAGCATCCTGAGCCAAACGATCCTGCAATCCCTTATACAACTCAGCTCTGAGCCTGGTCTGATTGTTGGCCACCCAGGTGAGGTTGCACTGGTCGATGGAAGCCCATCCATCACAGATCAGCTGTTGAAAGAGCCTTCCAGCCTTGAAAAGATTGGGGGGCTCCACCTGAGGAGGACAAATGTGGAGACGATATGCATACCAAAGGATCTGGGTAACCTTCTTGGAGCGATTTTGATGACCACCAACTGCCTGCAAAGGTATGTCCAGGTGCCAGCCCTCCTGTCCATCAGGGAACAAAAGCACATAGTGGAGTGGGAGGTAGGAGGGATGGAGGTTGCTGATACGATGTAGACCACCACCCTGCAATCGTAAGATGATGTCTCTGTCCACCCTCACCCTCTCTGAACCATCACCAGGGACAATGGCAGCAATCTCTTCCACAGTAGGGAGGTTGTATCTCCTACCATCAGCACCCTGCTGCAAGTGAAGATGCATGCAAACATCAGTATTTTCCTCTGGAGGCTTGGCTCTCATGACCTCATAGGCCTGCTGGTAGAGGGGAGCATAGGGATGGTGTTGACTGAGTACATTGTGCAAGTCCAACATGATGTCCCCCTGGAGGTCTGGGTTTCTCTGCAAACGCCTGTTTGTTGCTTCCTCTGGATCATAAATATATAACTGGGCATAGGAAGGTTGCAGACCCTGGGGTGGGAGGAGGGCTCCCATGACATGGTGGAGAGTGCCATGGATACTGAAAAGATGCCAGGCCAGCTCCCTGTACAGTCTCCCTATCAACCTCTACTCCCACTGAAGTGAATGCCAGGGCATTGTTGTACTGGCAGGACATTTTTCTTAAACTCCCTATGGTCTTGAGGATCATCAAAGAGCTCCTGGATGGCATGGGGCCATGGCTGTAATGGAGGAAGGGCCCCAAATTGTGGATTCAGGGCACTGGAGTTGGCCAGCTTCTCTGAAAGAAAATGGAGGGCCTGGCAGTTTGGGCATGGAATGTTCATGAGACCCAGATTGTGAGGCTGGACTGGCTCAGAGTAAGGTCTCCCACCAGGAGGCATGTGCTGTGGTGGAGGGGGGGGTGGGGGTGAGGGTGAGGGTGGAGGTGGAGGTGGGAGGGGGACTGGATCTGGCTCAGGCTCAGGCTCTGGCTCTGGCTCTGGATTGGGACCAGGAGTGGGCCCTGGGGGTGGGACTGGATCTGGATCTGGATTTGGATTTGGATTAGGATTAGGACCAGGAGTGGGAGTGGGAGTGGGAGTGGGAGTGGGAGCTGGGTCTGGATGTGGAAGGGGGGGAGGAGAGGGTGGTGCAGAGCTGGAAGAGTCAGAAGGACTGGGAGGAGGGAGATCATCTGGATGCTGATTGGCAGATGCTTGTCTCTGTTGATCCTGCTCATATTGCTCTGCTGAATGATGGCTATGCTCACTGAGGGCCTCAGAGAGCAACCTTTGGGATATCTGCCTCACTTGTTCCATCTCTATCTGCTCCTGATGTTCCCTCTCCTGTACCTGCTGAGCCAATAGCTGTTGTTGTACCTCCCAATAATGTTGACGTTCCAATTCCTCCCTCTGAATCTGCTGTTGTTGTTGCAATCTAATGAACTCAATGTGTTGCCACTGCTGCTGCTGCTGCTGCTGCAGTTGCTCTCTGATGGATTGCAGATGCTGCCACTCCTGCTGCTGTCTCTGCTCCTGCTGCACTCTCATGGATTGAAGATGGTGCCACTCCTGTGCTTGTTGCTGCTCCTGCTGCACTCTCATGGATTCAAGGTACTGCCACTCTTGATGAGCTTGTTGGTATCTGAGTTGATCTGCCTCATGTTGAAGGTTTGTGACCTGCTGGTATGATTGGTAATTTGGTGGAGGAGGGGCATGAGATGGACCAGCTTGAGGAGGAGGAGGGACATGAGATGGACCAGCTTGGGGAGGAGCTGGCAGATTGTTGGTCCTTGTGTTCTGTCTGTGCTGATGATGTCTCTGATGATCATTATTAAACCCTTCCAACAATCGAGCAGTGTAGTCAACACGTTGAGGAGGTTGCTGATGATATGGGGGTAGATGTTGTTGTGGGAGTGGAGGAGGGAGAGGGTGTGGCATGGCATGTGTCTGGCAGACATCATCAATCTTATATGTATATATGTTTCAGAGATATAACTTACAATTTGTGGTTGATCAGGATAGCCCATGGGTGGCAGTTGATATGGGGGAAGGAAGTTCATCTGAGGTTGTAGTAGTGGGGGTGGAGGGAGAGGGTGTTGCACAATGGCATGTGTCTGACACATACCATCAATCCTGCTACATTATGTTTCAGGCATGGAGACTACTTACAATATGTGGTTGATGACGGGATGGAGGAGAGCCAAGGATACGCTGGTCACACTCCAGCTGGTGAGCAGCATTGTGGGCCAGTTGTGGTGAAGTAGGGGGGGTGGACCTGTGTGGTATGTAAAATCAAAGTCAGAAGCAGTGAGCCCCTGCCTTCAGAAGACCTACATGGTAGAGGGGACTTGAATTCACTCCAGGACCTGTGCAGGGAAGTCCCACCAAAGGACCACAATGCCCCACCAAAGGACACCCCCAATGTCCCACCAAAGGACAAACACAGAGTCCCAAAGGACACACACAGGGGACCTACCTATATCCCTGGTCAAATGTCAGTGTGATCAACAGATGATATGTAGGGGGTAGTCTTACCAAGACACTCTGGACAGATCTATGTCCAAGAATGGACCCTAAGATGGCACAAATGCACTAAAATGCACTAAAATTGATGGGAAAACACCAATCACAAATGGGTGAGATTGATCAGTGATGGTCAGGGCCACTTACCAAGGCAGGCTGGACCAAGATCTTTCCAAGAAAGGGGCCAAAATGCGAAAATTGTGGCTCAAATTCCAAAGAAAATGACTAAAAACCATGTCAAGATGGTCAGAAAATATAATCAGAAGGGATAAATGGACTGCTGGGCATGGTGGAAGGTTTGTAGGCTTACCAGGGGCAGCAGGGGACACAGTAAACCCTCAAAAATGCGAAATATGAGTCTTATCAGCCTTATTATCAGCCTTATCAGTGGGGGAGATCTGTTATCAGAGTGATTGAACCAGATCAATAGAGGTACTCACAGATCAAGGGGATATTTCTGTATTGGATTGACCTGTATTCTGCCAGAAAGGGCTGGAATGGGAGGGGGGGGAAGGAGGGAGGGAGGAAGGGAGGGAGGAGACACTGGTAGAGGCCTTGCAGGCTGTCCACATTCTCGGTACCAAAGCCACATGGTCAGCGTCATCCAAAAAAGGCAAGGCACGTGGAATAAGCGAAAGGAGCAGTGGGAGCGAGCGAAGCGCGGTACATGAACTACCCATCGAGTATCAGGGATCTCACACCCTCGGGGGACTCCCACGACCCATGTCCATTAACTTTTTAGACGAGCCCTTCGGGCTCGCGGCTGCTTCGCAGCCTGCTGGGACATGCTTCATCCCAGTTTGCTGACACAGGCTGCATCCCAGTTTGCCAACACAGGCTGCATCCCAGCTGCTGACCCAGGCTACATCCCAGCTACCAACCCAGGCTGTATCCCAGCTGCCAATGTAGGCTGTGTCCCAGCTTGTGATAGCCCAGATCCAACCCCTTCACACAGGCCTGATCCCAACCCTAGATAATCCTACACTGAGTATGCATATGTACATAACACCAATAAACATCATGGTCCCCTTCTAGACATGGTGTACACCCATTATACTCATGGTATGCTACATGTAGTTGACCTCAATCTAAGTGTGTATTGTCCACCATCCTTAGACCAGCTGTGGCAAACCCACCATAGCTATGGACCCCTGCACCCATGGCAGCTACTACCCTAGCATTGGTGAGGTGCCTGGGTGCAAGGTGAGGCCCAGGTTACCCCTGTCAACTACAAAGTATGGCCATTGATCCAGAGTATGTCTGGAGAGACCCAACATTGAATTGAATGCACTCAGGCCCAGAGAAAATGTTGTTGCAATATCATACTTACTTCACCTATGGAGGGACATGAGACCCCACTGAAAGTTGGAAAGATCAGGTCAACAGTGTGCTCAGGTGATGGGGAAATATGTTGCATGTGTTGGAATATGAGGTCAGGGACCAGGCTGGTACATCAGCAAAGTTACATGCATCTACTGTGTCTGAGGTGTCTGATTATGTCTGACAGCATCTGATGAGCTTGGCTATATTAACTTAATGTCTTGGATTGACCAATCAGATGAGGGCATAGGCATTGAAACTCTGACATCAGATGTCTAATCATCTGCATCCATCTGCAGTGTCTGCAGTCATCTGCTGTAGATGAAAGCAGATGAATTAGACTACATACTTGTAACTTTCCTGATGTAGGTGATGTCATAGGTCATCATAGTCATGCCATACATGTATCATACATTTGTCACTGTTTGTATGTAGATAATGCATACTGTATAAAGAGTGGAGAAGTCACTGGGATATGCCCCATTGACTTATCCCTAGTTCTGGCCTATGTCTGGGTCAACCCTGTTGAGTTCCCCAGTCACATATGTCAGATAATTAATCCCCAGTAACACCAAGCTACTATATATTAATATGTACCTGTCAGATAATTAACTACAGGTGATCAGTAAGTGTAAAGACTAAGTAAAAGGATGACTTACTCCCCAGTAACACCAAGCTACTGAGGAAGGGAGAAAATTTATCCTACTGTATGTACGCATTTTTTGCTTATGTAAGCAACAAACCTTCGCACCAAAGTAAGTACTACTAAGAGGGCAGTTTAATATTCCAACAACATACCTCTACTTTTCACAGCATGAGCCCCCATCAAGGCAAAGAGGATGTCCACACACATTGAGATGGATGGAAAATGACATTACACAGTCTTGCCAGCTACTGATACAGAAGGGACAACCAGCACTCCAATCACAGAGATCAGGTGAAAAACACAGGAAATGTTACTTGATGCATCCAGGATGCCATTATCAATTCACATCCATCATGAAGGGATGAACATACACTGACCAATGCTTTGCAGAGCCAGAACTGTGTTATAAGATTTCTTGTATGTCATGCAACTCACATCTATGGAGGGAAGGACACTGGTTATCAGGTTATCAGTCCATATTAGTTCATATGCCAATCAGTGGGGCACAGATAACAACACTTGCAGTTATGAAAAATATTTCCCAGGGTAAAAATGGTCCTGAAGTCTCAATATATACATTATGCAGACAGGAGAAGGTAATGGAAAAACTAATATCTGGCTAGAAAATATGGTATCTCAGCAGTGGAGTAGAAGAGCATAGCAAAAAAGGCCAAAAAAGCGAAAATTTGAGATAAAAACACCTTCCCATGCTCACACAGTGTTATTTGTTGTATATATATTCTGTACATTGCAAGGAAAACATGTTATTACTACAGGTTGAGAGTGTGGGAAGAGTTGCTGTGCCACGACTGAACAGGCAATGGCTGGGTTTGAAAAGCCACATGGTTTTGTGTAATAAGAATGGGTTGCCGAATTAGCTGGAGTTAGCGACACAGGCGGCGGGTGAGAGGGATCATGCCCCCGTGCGACAATGTTCTCCCTTAATATTATGACCAGATTTTGCTGACATTTCCCTGACAGAGTAACCCTGATGAGCCAGATAGGCAGTTTTTGGAGTTGTGGTACAGGATAGAGGATAAATGATGCAAGTTCAATGTTTGGCTTTGTTTGCATGCTGACAAATCATTGGATTGATCATGTGATATATTATGTAAGCAATAGCTGGCATTCCTGCCATGAATACATACTCCACACTGTAGATTGCATCCACCATGATGTCAGCAACAAAAATGTTGCAATGCATAGGCCTTAGTAATTGGCCCATACCATCACAGCCACTTCACTCCTGAGCTTGGAAAGACCACCAATAGAAAGCTGGGACCAAGGGCTACAATTGTCCTCCCTATGGCATTAGCACAGCCACAACCATTTCCAAGCTATCTTACACACAATCAAAATGTTGCAAACATTGCAACATTTTTGTTGCTCACTGTACCTGTTGAGTATCAGCAATTGGAAACTCCCACAGGCATCGTCCACTGGGGTGGAGGGGGTTCTCATGCATCATGCTCATTAACTTTTTAGATGAGCCTTCGGCTTGTGGCTGCTTCACAGCCTGCCAGGACATGCTTCATCCTAGTTTGCTGACACAGGCTGCATCCCAGTTTGCTGACACAGGCTTCATCCCAGTTTGCTGACACAGGCTGCATCCCAGCTGCCAACACAGGCTGCATCACAACCCATGGCCAGCAGCCTCCTGCCAACCACACATCTCATATCCCACCCTGAGCTTCATTCCACCCTGAGCTTCATTCCACCCTGAGTGTCATTCAACCCTGAGCTTCATTTGACCCCAAGCTTCATTTGTCCCCAAGCTTCATTTGACCCCAAGCTTCATTTGTCCCCAAGCTTCATTTGACCCCAAGCTTCATTTGACCCTGAGCTTCATTCCACCCTGAGTGTCATTTGACCCTGAGCTTCATTTGACCCCAAGCTTCATTCCACCCCAAGCTTCATTCCACCCTGAGCTTCATTCCACCCTGAGCTTCATTCCACCCCGAGCTTCATTCCACCCAAGCTTCATTCCACCCCAAGCTTCATTCCACCCCAAGCTTCATCCCACCTCCCACCCCAAACAACAGGCTGCATCCTAGGGTGTACACCTATGTCTTTCATAAATGTCCAATCTATATTTGTGGTATGCTAAGGTAGTCAATCTCATCTGAGTGTGTACTGTCCATCACCCTTGCAGAGGCTGGGGTAAACCCACCATGGGTATAGACCTAAATCAGCACTACATTCATGCTATGTTACATGTATCTGAGTATCATCAGGCTGGGATAATCCTACCATGGGCATGGACCCCTACACTCAATAGTAACATACAAACACAAATCCCCTTGAAAAACAGTCTGAAATTGCAGTCATCATGCAAAGATCAGTGAAAATCCCTCTGAAATGGTGTGATCAGGTCATTCTCAGCTCATATGTACCATTGGGCAATAGCCAGGTGCCTAGATCAAACCAAAATCAAGCCCAAATTCAATGGGAATGCAATGATCAGCCCTTATCAGTGGTTTCTGTCAGGTGAGATTGCACTTAGTGGGCTTCGACTGAGTCTGAAATGCCACATGGTTGTTGTTGTCCAAAAAAGGCAACTCACGTGGCATAAGCGAAAGGAGCGAGGCCAAGCGAAAGGAGCGAGCAGAGCGGGATACGCGAACTACCCGTCGAGTATCAGCGATCGGAAACTCCCACAGGCGTCGTCCACTGGGGTGGAGGGGTTCTCACGCGTCACGCCCGTTAACTTTTTAGATTTCGGCTGTCCCAACCGTATGCAATACGACCTATTGTACTGTAGTTCTGTGTATGGCCATCGCACGTCCATAGCTGCATGTCAATTCATCCAGTTCATCCTCACCCACCTTGATCGTAATAAGGAACAGAAGGCTCGTATTTTTCAGCTTGTTAATGACACTTCCCACTTGGTCGGCCGTAGCCTGTGGAGTAGTTCTGTCGACGTTGGTGTCTCCACGATACGTTGTGTTCGAATGGAAATGATTCTTGTCAGAGGTGGCGGAATCTTCGTCCTGCTTGAGTCACATCTTTAATTCTATTCATGAGCTCAAGCGCTTTACGCGACTCGTCCACGATATCCGTTTAATAGTTACTTAGATCCGTTTCGATGACTGATACCAGGGTTAACAGTCCTTGAGTTTGTGGACTTCTGAGGCTTCGCGCGAGTGACCTTTCCTACATGACAATCCACTATGGCGTCGACCACCATTAGTGGTTTCCGCGCAGCGTCATTGCAGCTACTTGCACGCCGTCATTCCCGTGCACTAAGCGTGCCCAACACTGCAGCTCTCGACAGGTGGATCTCTGACAGCAAGTCTCTTACATTGACAGACACGTTCACGCCGACCCATCTCGCTGACCTGCATATCACCTTACCCACTCGTGACGGCACGCGCGGACGGCCATATCGTCCTCCTGAAGTGGGAGCCCCACTGGGCTATGGACATCATCTAGCGTTTTTTCACCCTCGCAACCCAGAGGCTGCTCTACGTCCTGATGGAACCGACGCCGAGTTCTGTCCGCCTGAGCCCTTCACACGGCGTATGTGGGCGGGCGGTACGATGCAATGGAACACAGATCTACATAGTGCTCTGAGAGTCGGCGAGACGGCACGCGCTGCTTCCAATGTTGTCCGTGTTGAAAAGAAAGGGTTTGACGCTGACAATCCGAACACAAATCCGATGCTCGTTGTAACCCAACGTATTGAGGTTACTGGGAACGGTCGTACGAATCCCTCTGCTGTTGAAGAGAGGTCACACGTATACCTTGCTTTTGGGGGTAGTAAACGTGCGGTAAAGAATGGTATGAGCGTCCAGTACCTCGAGTGTCTTCAGGATCTGTCCAGAGTGTAACAGTGTTCTCACTACCCATCCAACAGTGCAAGGCTTGCCGAAGCCTGATTTCTCGTTTACCTACAAGCCCTCACTGACCACCCTATTCCGTTTTTCTGCATTGACGTTCAATGGACATCGTATCCACCTGGATAAATCCTATGCTCAGGAGCACGAAGGATATCCAGGTCAGTACCTCCCGTTATCCCTTTGTCCTTTTCTGTTCACCAGGAAATCCAAAAGAGCGACTTGTCCATGGACCTCTCACTGCTCTGATGTTGCTTGAGGTTTTATTATTCAACCGACCAGACTTGCGGCTACGCACATTTGGCTACCGTGCTCGCAATCCCGTCATTGTCGACCGTCTGTGTACGATTCACGGTAGTTTCACGGGAGAGAATACGGCAGAATTATGGTGCGAGGATGCAGAGGGAGTCGTAGGCATGACTGGTAGTGTCAGCTTTTCGTAAGGTATCTACTATTTTTTTTTTCTCCCTTGTTACACACTAGTGCACCCGTGGATCTACATCGTAGACACCTCAGTGCGGTCGTTGTGTGGGAGGTTCGATCTGAGACGAACTGGTTTGAATTCGCCAGGTGCGATGGTAAGTTCATCCCGGGTTTCTGGACGACCAAGTCAGGAGCCCAAATCCCGGATACCGGCGTCCACAGGCACACAGATTCATGTAGATACTGCTTGTGTGGAAGAACACCTTGCTACCTAGACTTGACACCCCACACAAGTAGGTGCCACTGTTCCTCTCTTGTCACCAACGAGCAAGGGTCTTTCCCCGCAGATTTGTATTGTGGAGCTAAGGTACGGGCCCACTTTGACAGTAAGTTGGTGCAGGACGTCACGAGAACAGGTGTCTGGTGGCATTGACAGCGATACAGTGTGCGCCAGCAGTGAACTTACGCCAAAACGGTGGCTCTACCACGTCAGATTGACACTTGTGGCCTGCAGAAGTAGAGGAACAGTTCCGAGCTCTGACCCCCCCCTGAAAGATTCCGTAAAGGATACGATGTGCCGAACTAACTGAAAACGATAATTGCCCTTGCTGTGCTATTAAGGTACTCGTAAGCAAGGTTTTACGAGGCCCGCAAGGCATATCTAACGAAACAGCATCTACAGCGTGAACACAAGAAAAAGGAAAGAGCCTCTGGACTCACATCTTCACAGCGTATAATCCTTGCGGGAAGCCACGTTGTACTTTTTCTCGGAACACCTTCAATCCTGCCTCTCGGAATATTTTCTTGAACGCCAAGTCCGATCTACCGCGGTCCATCAGTGTCTAGATGACATCTCTCAGACAAATGCATGCATACCGGGTCAAACTGGAGTCTGCTTCGTCGAATTCGGCTGTTGGTCTGCCTCCGGGCTCTGCACACAAGTTTTCCTTGACGACGATCAGACTCCGCGGGTCTCTCAATGCGTATTTGCTCATGCGTAGAAACTCGGTGAGATCTGAGTCGTTCAAATGTCCGAGGCACCACTGACACCATATGATGTCAAATCCCGACTCTGTGTCGTCCTCGGCCGGAGTGAATCCAATACGTCCCAGTATCTCAGTATTATTATTAGGTCGTGCTGGATCGAAGTTCTGGAGCGGAGCCTTGACAAACGTCACACTCTTGCGTCCGTCGGCGATGCCTGGCCACCCAACCGCGTATCCGCTATCGTTGTGCGACGATCCGAGCAACATGCTATTCTTACACTGTTCCATAGCCTCGTTTATGAACGATTCGACCGGCTCTAGAAGCACCACGTCCGAAACGAGACGGAGAAGGACGTCGACGGTCACTCGACCTATTCCAGCCCCAACATCAAGGGCGCGATATCGTCGTTGGGGCTTTGGTTCCATGCGGGGATGGCGCAAAGTGGAGGGGACTGCACATAACTCTGGAAGGAGCCCAAGCAAGAACTGCCGCGATCCCAACGCATCAATCCTGGGGAGCGGCTATAATGTCGCGTCAGAGAAGGCTGACATAGTAAAATACAGTTTATCTTATACCCCAGATCCGAATCCCCCTGTATCAGTTAAAGATCGGCCTTGGTTGATGATCGCTTATGAAAAAAACACACCTAACACGCCATCCAAGCTTGCAGGTTGTTTTTGCCAGAAATCTATTCCAGCTTGAAGATTTGGCTGGGTATCCGATGTCATTTGTCTTGCCGTAAGTATTGGCCTTGATGAAAAGGTCGGGGTGGGGCTGGGTAATGTCACGTGACCGCGTGCCATTTAAAAAATTTCGCAGGTTGAATTGAACTCGAACGACGACAACGAGGAACTCACTAATAGCATGTGAGTGTTCGATTCTTGTCATTCTCTGCAGGATGGAACCCTTTCAGACCTGTTCTGCCACCTTTGTGGAGACAAACTTACATTGCCTAATTCTATCTGATTTTGTGTTTTCTCATCGCAAGTGGATTTCGTGACTGATCCATTGCAACAGAAATTGGATGCCTGACCTGAAGGCCATTCCACGGTGTTGTAGTGTATTAGGAGCACCTATATCATAAATACATTTCGTCCCAACCCTCGTCGTTGGTGGCTCGCGATACATTTCCACTGTTACTCTCTTTTGTCGGGGAAGCAAAAACAACGCAAGATATGGGCATTTCCGTGACCATACGGCTCGATCCACTCCCCGTCTGCTGTTCTTGCTCCTCTTGCTCAAGTTCATTGACGATGTCCCACATCTCCTCGTCTTGGTCATGAGTAAGAATTGTGGGTGCTTTAGTGGTGTTGTCTGGCGGACGATCGGACAGTGGTTGGTCGTCAAGCGCTGCCCACATCGCCTCCTCGTCCATGGTATCCGTACCGTCTCCTTTGTCTTTACTGGACAGGGGCTTGGGTGCGGATGTTGGGGTGGCATCATTGGCTGCGCGTAAAGCGGCAAGCCGTTCCTCCTCTGCCTTGATCACAGCCTCCATGTCAAAGTCATCGTCTTCCGGTTCAGAAGACATCGGAGGTAAGGAAGGCGCCCGTGACGGTAACATTTCGTCGCTCTTTTCTTCTTGCATACTGTGCTCAGTCGCCTTCGGATCGCCCTCGGTAAGGTCGATCAGATCGTGATCTTCAGGCTCCGGATTTTTCCCATTGACTAAGCCTTTACTTTCGTCACGCCATACGCTAAGGCGGACCTGTGAATAGCTGAGCATAGCATATAGAAGCACGGGAAATGGATACTGCGAACCTGCATGCGCTTGGAGTGGCACAGCTTTTCGACTCGGTTAATAGTGTCCCTGAACGGTGTCTTTGGGTACATTCTGTGCGTCCAGAACTGGTAAACTTGTAGCAGGCGATTGAGGTCCGAGTGCTACGAGGTTTATATCAGTCTCAGCACCACAGCGAGAAGGATAAAAACACATGCCTCATGGCCCTTTCCCTTGGGCTTGAATCCCTTGATGTCTTTAATGAGCTGAGGAAGTCCACTTGGTCCAATCAATCTTTCCTCATCCAGATATAATGGTCGCTTTCGCTCCTTCTTTCCTTCATCATCTCCGGCCTTTCCTTTCCCGCCGTCGCCATTAGTCTTGGCACCTCTTTCAGAAGGAGCATTAGTTGGAGGCGGACTGCTGGACGCCACCTGACGCGTTGCCGATGATGCAGGTATTTTTGTCTTCCGCTCGCGTGCATGTCTTGCCTCAGCCTCTCGAGACAGTTTTTCAAGGTCCAACGCAGGAGCCAGCGGCTTATATGTCAGATCCTCCTCGTCATTAGCCGTGTCCGCTGCATTCTCATCGATATCTGCGAATAATGCCTCGATGTCTGGGTCGGGTGCTGGTGTGGCGCGTTTCTGTGGTCGTTCGGAGTCACTGTCCGAATCAGAGAGAGAAAGAGACTGGCGAGGTCTCTTCACTGGACTTGACGCGTCCTTAGTTGATGTTGGCTTTGCAGGGGACACGACTGGCGTGTCCCAAATGTCATCGAGAGACATGGTAGAGACGCGTTATTTGTCTTTGTTTGTGACCTCCTGGCTGGTATCTTGCTTGAACACACAAGTACTTGTAGAGATACATGAAACTATACATCCGGTGGTGCCCACAACGCGCATCGCCCGCTCGCACTCCCCGTCACGCATCTCTCAACAATACTAGGGTGCGAGCACGTCACGGCTTGAACAGCGGTAATGCTAGGACAATGTTCAAAAGAAGGTCCTCTCCACAGATGTTGAGCAACTTACCGCTCTGGATCAGACAGTCTTGCTATAAGGTCACCCTGCGAATGCCATGTCAATGCGTGAGTAACTATGAAATACGTTCAGAGGTACCTTGCAGGAGAATATGTCCAACGAATGTTGCATGTTTCCAATCTACAATGTATTGGGCGACAACCTTCGTTAACGTTTCGACGGCTACGCACCGTGAAGTGAGGATAAACATTCGGGTTTGGATTCCACGACGCCCGAAGTAAAGTAAGCCACTTTCCCTGTATAACGTCAGCACTACTCAATGGTGGACCATACCACTCACAGTCTGACAGTTATGCTTTATTCGGCTAAAAGGCTTGAACGACGGGAACACAGGCATCGAATCGTACTTTGCTGCATCCAACTCCCAGACTGGGAAAATATCGTCAACCGGCGGACAGAAAGAGAACCAAATAGTACCAACGGTTGACGGAGTCATCATAGCTCGTACTAACAATGCTACGTCCCCGGGGATCCCAGTATGCGGAGGTGGCAGACTTGCCATGCTGGAATTCTGCACGCATCATCCCACGACCTTGAGGGGATTCCATGAAAGTTTGCATAGTCTCATAGTCATAATCATGTTCCAATGGACCTGCAGATTCAGTACCTGAGACAGGCGACGAAAGTAGGGAGGTCAGGAGAGCAGACTTTTGCCTTCGCTTAGCATCCTTACGAGGTGTGAGGGTACGCAGTTTCCGCGTGTCCCACAATCTAAATACGTCAGGTCAGAAACATGTTTCTCTGGCCAGGAGCTTCAGTTATTGCACCTTACAAAACGGTTGTTTGAAGCGGTAATCAAGAGATGTGGGCTAGTTGGGTTGACACTGACGCTCCCAATCTTGTTATCAGACAACTCGTAGTGTCGGGCATGCTTTTCCCCTTCTCGAAGGTCGTAATGGGTAAGTGCCCCCGACGTGTCAGAAATCCACATTTCATGTCCGGACGGAGGAAGGTCAATAGACGTGATGAGGGTTTCACCAGAAGAAAAGATTTGGTGGGACACCGAAGACACGAAGGATAGTCTACGAATGGTACAATCGTATGATGTGGTAAACACCTGTGAAATTCACAAGCATCCCGTGTCATAAGAAAGCAGGATGGTTTAATATACGTACGCACGCTATGCGCATCTATAGGATCGAACTTGATGCAAGAAATAGAAGACTTGGGTGACGGTGGCCAGTGTTGTTGAAGACGCCAGGATTTACCCATTTCCCTGTCTTCAGCTGGAAGAACATTGCCATCTTCATCGGTGACCTCGTCAGGTGTTGCTCGAGCATCCCAGATTCCCAATTGCCCATGTTTATCTGTTCTCATGTCTGAGTTACATGGTTGCTATCGAGGACAACACTTACCTCCAACGAAAATGAGATCCTTGGATGGTTCGGGGTGGTACGCAGAACTGTAAATCCTGTTGTCTGTTACTTTTGCCCTCGCCACGATTTTCATCTTTCCCAGCTTACTTCTCAACATCTCCACTTCCCTTTCCTCCTGGTTACTGTGTTCGAATACCCAGTCACGTACGTCTCCAATCCGTCTTGTAACAGGAACATTCGTGACGACCTGAAAGATTCCTCTCAGCGCACCTAGTTCGGTGTCGTCAAGGTTTTCGGCTTCGGTCAACACGTCCAAATCTAACTCGTGCGTCCGTGGTCGCTTTGCGAGTTTAGCCTGTTCCTCTGCCGCAATCCTTTCTTCTTCCTCCTCTCTCTTTCGCTTCTCCGCCTGAGCCTCTCGTTTCCGCCTCTGAGCAGGAGTCTCATTTGGGTTAATGACATCTTTCCTGAGACGGGCACTTAGACGACGAGGGGTTTGTTCTACGGGTTCGCGTTTGGGCCGCTTGGCGGGTTGAACTGGTTTGGCTTTTGGTTTTGGCGCGGGTTTGGGAGGAAGTCCGAGCGAGACAGATGCGTCCTTGAGACCGAGTTCTTCAAGTAAGGCACGATTTCGTGCTATGTTGGCTTCGCGTTCTATTTCGCTGGTGGAGTTGGTGTAACCGTAATGTCACGGAGAATCAGACTTACTAGGCGGATAGCTCGGTCATGGCAGGCTAAGTATTACAAGAGCGGAGGACACGCTCATCATTGAAATTGAGGGACGCGACGCGTCACGTCACGCTGTCACACTCGTCTGGCTCACTAGGTATACGATTCAAGGCTAGACGGAAAAAGACGTACAAGGATACAAGGAATAATGGAATAAGATTCCCGGGATATTTATTCGACAGGATGTGAGCGAGTGAGTATTCTTCCCTTCTTTTTATTTTGTAGTCGTGGTTGCATGCGCGTGTGATCGCAAACTCCGCGTGCCTATAAAATACGCGTCGCGTATTCTTCGACGACCCACCTCTCTTTTCCTCTTCTTTAATTCATTGGCGGACGAGATGGGAATGAAGGTACGGCCGGATGACTCTAATATGCTCGTTCATGCTCATTGACGACGTCTCTTAGGCCAGTGCTGAACCTACTAGTATAGCGCCCCCTTCCAAGGCATCCAAAGCTCCCGCCTCTAAGACTTCCAAGGCACCTGTTTCCACTACTGCCTCTAAAAAGGTGAAAAGGGTGACAGCACGCAGAGCGGATCCGGAAGGCGAAAACGGAGAGAAAAAGAAGAGGAAGAAGGCGAGAAAGGAGACCTATAGTACCTACATCTACAAGGGTCTGTCTTGGCGTCTCGCCACCTTCACTGTCATTGCTGACAAGGGTGGGGAGGGTAGTCCTCAAGCAAGTCCACCCGGATACCGGTATTTCCAACAGGGCAATGGCTGTGTTGAACTCGTTTGTAAACGACTTGTTCGAGAGGATAGCCACTGAAGCCAGCAGTACGTCGCATTCGACGAATCAGAGCAGTCCCGTCGCTCATCACAGGCACTCGTAGAGCTTGCTTCATATACCAAGAAATCCACTATCTCATCCAGAGAGATACAGACCGCTGTGCGCCTCATTCTTCCCGGTGAGCTTGCTAAGCACGCCATCAGCGAAGGGACCAAGAGCGTTACTAGTCCGTGTTTTCTGTCTTCCGTCTGACCCGTCTCTCACCCCACGACAGAGTTTTCGGCATCTTCGGCAAGTTAGACGTCAGCCTACTTTTCTCCTCATCCTCTAGGACATCAAGATTGCCCGATTTACCTGGCATAGAACATGTAGCATAGCATGATCTCCCACTTTGTAGATACTATACATACCAACTAGTGATTCATCCAATAAAATGACGACTAATGCTTTTATCGTGTCCACTAGAAACCTGAAATATTCAAAGGTTTATTGAGCAAGGCGAAGAAATGACATGTTGGCACGCACCGTATTTGTTACCGGCCTCCTTGCGGTTCCTCCTCGCCTGAGCGATCTTCTCCTCTAAGGCCTCCCGATTCAAATAGGCATCAGTAAGCAGAGTCGTCAATTGGTGTCTCGCTCTCGCTACGGACCCCAACTTGGCACCCTTGACATTCATCTTCGGCATCTCTGGCTCTCCGTCTGCATCCTTCCCGGCTTTGCAGGCCGTCAGAGCCTTTCTCTCCTCGCGCACTTGAATCTCACGGCGCGCCTTCTCCATCTCTGCAGCCATGTCGACATCCTGCACATCTTCCGTCTGGAGGTTGTACTGCGACTTTTCGAGTGCACGGATCTGTTTATCATACTCTGCCTGCCATTTGCGTGCGTAAGAAGCATAATAGTCCGAATCGTAAGGAGCATAGGCCCCAGAAGGGAGTTGGTAGTATCCTGGATAGGGGTCATCTAAAGTTGGAGACGGAGGCCGGAAGGTTGGAATAGCAGGGGCAGACGAAGTCGACGGTGCACTCGACACTGTCTCCAGCGGCGGTGCTGACGACGGCGGAGACCTAGACGTAGATGCAGAGCTAAGTGAAAAGAAGGTCTGCGCTGGTGCAGGCAGGGGTTTGGATGTGGAAGAGGATTTCTGAGGACCATCACTGTCCAAGGAAACATTGGCTTTTCCCCTGCTGACAGACGGTGGAAGGAACACCGTCGACGTGTCGTCCGCCGACTCGACTGTATCCTCGTCCCCTCCGTCCGCAGGCTTAGCTGTGTGGAATACTAGCCCAGGACCTCCTCCGCCCCCAAGCACACGCTCTTCCTTCTTCTTCACAGGAAGAGCCTGCTTCGGCGCCGGAAGCATGCCCAGCAAAGACGACCTGCCTGCTCCCTTGCCGCTGCTGGTCGTGATACGTGGTTTCTTGGTTGGAGGCTCATCGTCGTCATTCTGTGGAGGGGGGAGGTTGATGGCTATTTTCTTGGGTCGCTTTGGCTTCGCAGGCGCTGGCTTGGGTGGAGGTTGACTAGAGACTTGTCGAGAGTCATCGTCACTGTCGACGTCGCTGCCGTACTGTTCGATACCGAGCATGTCGTGTGTGGTGTATGTAGTTGGGTACCTGACAATGATGAAGTTGGCACTCGACTCAGACCACGATATGGCAGCGTTCGATTCACCACCACCGCGCAAGACACACAGATACGGGACACCCAGACAGCCCTCGACACCACCCACACAACGAAAACTCGTCGGGACGCGTCTTGCAAGCGGGGCCAACAATGCACCTGCCGCTGCCAAGTCTACGACGCCGACAAACGCTATGGACGTCCAGGAAGCTGGATACTACGACAGAGAACGTTCGCTCAGAGAAAAAGAAACCGTCTTTGCAAAGACAGAAGAGCTCGTCGTCGGTTTGTATGGCAACTTGCCCGTCGAAGTGCGGCATGTCCTTCGATCTGCAGGTACGTGGACTGAGTCCCCGACACCACCTTTCTAACCAACTCACACCCGCAGATTTTCTTACAGAGTCCTACGTAGGTGGTATAGACGGCGCGTCGGGGTATACCCTCGTTGCCTCCGTTCGCACTTGTTACGTCTGGGCACATGCTACGCTCAAACCCACTTCACCCAGTCCAACGTGTTACATCCTTCCCTGTCCACCACCACCCATAGACCACCCCACGACCACCTTCCAAGCACCCTACTTCGCACTGGTACCTTCGCGCGCTCGCGCTGTCGAACCAGGCCTTATCCTCGTCTCACCGACCGGTGTTGCGCGCTTCTGGCCCTCCATCTCTTCTGGCCTGTCTGGTGGAGGCGCATTCGAGTCCGTTCAGATTCCCCTGGATGTGGCCGAGGACGAGTACATATCACGTCTCACACGTGTAGATCAACCAACAGGAGCCTGTGGGTACTTGGCTGCGACCTCCACGGGTCGGATATTCCGTCTAGTGGTCACCTCCCAGGCAGGAAAACACACCCTCACGGCGAGAGAGTTCTCGCCGCAACCTTCATTCTCCTCGCTATCTCTCACTCGTTTGTTCGGTATCGGATGGTCGGCACCAACTCCTGCGCCCCGTCCCGGACCAGGGAATGTTGTGACGCTCGTATCGTCGGGAAGCGTCATTTTCGCCCTCGTAGAGACAAGGATACAGAAATGGGCGCTGAGCAGCGAAGAACTGATCAGAGAGACCGATGTGGGAGATGTCGTCAGAGAGGCTATTGCGAGCGGCGTAGGCGTGGAAGACTTGGAGGGTATCGACTTGGTCGTCGAGAGGTGTGTCGTTTCAACAAGGAGATCCCTCATCCTAACATTCTCACGTAGCGAGAACACACTCGTACTACTCGTGTCGTACGCTTCCTCTGGGTCGCTGGATGCGGGCGCCATGGTCCTTGACCAGTACGAGTATGGACCACGCAGAGTGTACGCAATCGTTCGTCTCGTGTCGCACGAGGATGGATGGGGAGTGGATAGAATCAGCGTCGTTCCCTACGTTGCTGTACGTGCACTTCCTTTCGTGTATGGTCTGTGCTCAAACATCCATTAGAACGCGGCATCTCCCCCCGCCCATCCGCACTTGTCGTTACTAGCGGGTGGTGCCATCGTCGTAGTGTTATTTGGCGAGGTAGTTGTGTTGTGCGCAAGAGGTATGTGCTACGTTTTATCTGGCACTGGCCCTTCACCAGCGTCGATACCTACAGACACACCCTACCATGAGAGACTCGTTCTGAAGTCATCGACCGATAGACTTCTTGGGTTGGCAGCTCTCCCTTCAGTCTTCTCTGTTGACTATGCCGATGCCGATAGCAGCGTCGATATGGATAGTGGTGAAACTCGGGAGGAAGCACAAATGCTGCTAATGGCGAGTGGTCTGATGTTGAAGGCACGTGTGGACGTAGACAAAGTGAAGAGGTTCAGGTTAGAGTGAGTGACTACCTTCCTGTAACAAGTCTAGGAAAGGATGGAAGGGAAATTGACTGTCTTCAGATCTCTCCCGAACCTGCTCAAGGCCACCCTCAAGCAAGCCATCTTATATTCTCCTATCCCCTCGAACCCATTGCAGTTCATATTGCCGCCTTCTCCATTACTGGATGGAGATGCGCTCATGCACGCTGCAGAGGAAACAAGTGCCAGTGTCCTTGCAAGTGGTAATGCTTCACTATAATTCTACCGAAAATCGACTGAGTATCACCCCAGATCCTGAGATCGTTCGACCTAACCATGACCTTACGGCCCAGTTGACGGCAAGGAAAGAGCGACTAAGTTGGTTGATTGGGTTCATCAACGATAATGGCGCGTTGGGAAAGGTAGACATCGATTCTCTCGTATTTTGCTGTCGTTGACGAGTTCTTTCCCGCCCGTAGATGTCGCAAAGAAGTCGACAGCGTCTTGCGACCGACGCCGAGAAGCTGTATGCATGTCACCAACTCTGGGTCAAACTTAACGAGCATATCGAGTGAGTGGTTGTGAACATTGCGTTCTCTACAGTTCTATATACCAATATCTATAGTTCCGGTGCAACCCACTCCCTGATCGTCGATACCATTCATGCGTTCACCGCTACTCATCCCTCCTCTTCTGCCACGCCCTCCCATTCGGGCTCCCCCTCAACGCCGGAGAGGACCCCATCTCAAGACGTAGTTCGGGATTTCTTCAAACACCGGGTTCCGGATCTTGGAAGACTGTTGGTTTTCATGGTCGAATACCTTGGCCAGCTGGGGTCCATGGGCAGTGGTGGTATAGGGCCATTGAAAGAGATTGGCGGAGCCGTCGTGGTAAGTTTAGCTAAACGGTTTCACCGTGAAATAATGTTGATGTCGATACATAGACAACGCTTCAAGCTGCCCTTTCGTATCGCGCCTACAACCTTGGCGTGTATGGTGTTGACTTACCTATGATTAAACCATGGACCAGTCGCCCTACCGTCATCGACGCAGTTCTCAAGTTGGTAGATGCGGCGTCCAAGGTGGCAACAGATAGTGGATCGAGCTCGAGTGCTGGCGCAAAAGACGTCGTGAATATGCTGCCGGAGTTGGCAACGCTTTTGTTTGCTTGTGTACAGGAGAGACTGGACTGGCTAGGGAGGTTAGTAGCCCGTTGCTATCCGTTGCTTCACTAGACGCTGACAGGACGGTAGCCCAATGGCTGCGGATGAGCCAGGCACCCAGAGGGACAGAATAGAGCTCGAGGATCGGTTCTCGCAACTCCGACCTGAGATCCTAGAGACACTGCGTACGCTCATCTGCGCTCTGATGTTCTCATGTTTCAATTAACCCCACTTCGCAGGCCTTACGGACCACCTTCAACAGGCTCTCGCCCTGGCCACGACCTACACAGACTTTTCGTCACTCGCGTCTCTACTTCTACGACCCACGCCCTATCCTCCTTCCGCCAATCCACACGCCTCCCTGATCAACGACTACCGCGAACGGTATAACCATGCATTTGGCCGTGAGGTCGTTCGATGGTGCATCGAACACGGCGAAGCGCGTGTACTGTTTGCCGAGGAAGACATATGGGGACCGTACATGGACGAGGTGTTTGCGGATGGTGTGGATAAGCAGAGGCAACGACAAGAAAGTGGAGCGATGGACGTCGATGGGCACGAGCAGGACGAGTTTAATGCAATTGCGTGGGTGAATGATATGGGAAGATCGAGGTTTGGCGACGCCAGTCGGCGGTTGATCAATGTAGCCAAGGGCGCGACCGAGGTCGGTCAGAAACACGTGCGTTGTATGCTTTTCGTTCACGCCGCGAGAGTGCTTATTTGAAGAGGTGGTAGTTCATGTTGAGTCTGGGAAAACTCGCGCAGCTTGCGCATTTGCAAGAAGGAGGGGCGTTGGATGGAGCATTGTTGGAAGGTATGCGTCTTGCCTTTCGATATCTGTGCTTCATTATGCTGAGACGGTCAATGATTGGCAAGCGTTCCACGATGGATTAGATTTCATCGCAGTCCAAGAAAAACTCTTCAAAGACTTCCAAAGTGGACTAGCTTCCCTGCGTGGAAAACAAAAGCAAAACCAGGATGCTCAGGTAGAAGCCATTGTGCGTGCAAAAGCATCGAGGCTCAAGGAAAGCGAGAGAAAGGGGTTCATCTCGGTCTGCTTTACGCTCCGCTATTTTTTTGGTTGCTGATGCAGTAGCTATATTAGATTTTCAAAAACGAAGTCAGACGGATATTGCAACGCAAAATGTTGTCCATCGAAGATATAGTGGACATCCTGACCCTCAAAGATAACGAAGAGACCCTGGGGGACTACGCCACTGCGCTCCAGTTGCTGCTTAGAGAAAGGGTAATATCTTGTCCTATTGGTATACTGCCACGACCCTGTCTAATTTCCCGGAAGGACCTACCGGATGTAAGGAAACTTTCGGCTTTCAGGAGAGTTTGGTGTCGGGTGTACAACCATGATGAGTGAGTTCCGTTTATGACACTTTGCTCGGTGCTGACTCTCCTTTTCAAGTTGGGATGCTATTCGACAGACAGCAAACATTACTGATGCTCAGCTGGCTGCACGCTTCCGGAGGACTGCGCTATACCACACGCTTCAAGCCATCCTGCCCGTAATCAAGTCTACTCCACAAGACGAAACGCTGCCTGAGGGTTTCGACCTCGACCCGAACCAATGTTTACCCGTTCCGCTCATGCCCGAAACGTCCTCTCGGTTCCCCGGGATGCCAGTGGAAATGGTGGGTGAACTGGCAAGGGATTTCAGAGCGGAAAGTACGAACGTCGAGCGGATGAAACTAGACGATGTGTACTTCAGGGTGAGGGAGCTAGCATCGGAAGACTTAGGTTACGAGGAGCATTAAAAGTACTAATACGCCGGGAAATATCTGTTATATGATGATAAAGCAGGGATATGCGCTCCCCTTGACTGGCTGGCTGTGTGGAGTTGGCTTAGCCAAATATCCGCCTCTTAAGACGTCCGTACTCGACGCGTGCAGCGAGGACGATGTTCTCGAAGTTGCGCTTCCGCCACTGATTAGAATACTCTTCCTGCCTCTCCCTTTCCTGTACCACCCACATCCTGTACAACTCGGACAGTGCCTGTCCACGAGTCTCGGAGGACGCAGAAGCTGGAAGAGACGATAGCACGGACGCTTTAGCTGCTTCGAAGCGTTCGTTGCTCTACTCACCCACGTCAAAACGTCCATCTCGAAGAGTAAAAAGTAGAACCAGACACACCTCAGTCCAGTAGTTGTGATTCAGTGCATCGAGCTGTTCTCGCTTGAGCTTGAACTGCAGTTCTAGGGCATGATCACTCGACGAGGAAGTATCTGAGAATTCCTGGAGGGAGTATGGGTGGTTGACCTTGGATTCCGGACCCGGTTTCGGAGGTGTTTGAATGTCGGTGTAGACTATCGGGCGAAGGTTGGAAATGGGGTCATTGGGACCGACCAGATGCTGGCGTCTCGTTGAGACGTGCAGCGTTCGAATGCACACCCGTGGTAGGTACATGACAGTGGCGAGCGCATGTGTGGGCGTAGATATAATTTACTAGCTGTCACCTTTGCATGACCAAACACCCTCCTACGGTAAATCTAATGCTGATCCACTACTGAGGACTCGTCCTCCACCACTGGCCGAGGGCTTAGAATCCCCCCGAGAAGCCACGACCCAACAAAGATACCGAGTAACACATACACTCCCTTCGTCTCCTCACTGGTGAGCGGTCGTGTCTGAACGGGAGACTCAGCTACGGTAGTATCCACCACGGGCCGCAACCGGATGGTGGTTGGGATGCCCAGATCGGCAAAAACCTCCCGTAGGTTTTCTGACTTGATAACGATAACCTTGTCTACGACGGGGGCGATGGGTTGGATTGTGCCAGTTTCCAAAGGTTTTTCGAGATGATGAGTTGGTCCACCGTCATGGTGGGTTGCAGCGCCGCCGACGACATGAAGTTTCGGGGATTCAGGTTCCGTGAACGTCGTGTTAGGTTTAGCCGAGTCCCAGAAGTCGGGAAGATAGGGCTGTGGGGTATTCGGTCAGAGGACAAATGGTGATAGGAACGAGGTGACCCAACACCCGACGGGCAGTAATGCAGATGCCCAAAGAGGGGATACTCACGACTTGCGCGGATGATGGAGGGGCAGGCTGGCGTAAATCTGGCATTTTGAAAGCGAAGAATTCGGCTGACACGGAGGGTTTCTGTCGTTCGGAGGATGGTGGGATGCCGGGGGAAGGAGAGTCTGACGCTGGTGCTGCACGGGACGACACCTCCCGTGATGCCCCGGGGACATCGCGGCTTGGGGGGGAGGGATTTTGTGCAGGTGGAGCTGCTTCGTATTCCTGTAAGCGAGCGATCAAAGCAGGCTTGTTACCTCTTCTGTGGACGAGAGAATTAGTAGCAGTTAGAATATATATTCGAAACGGGACGCACGTCGAGAGACCGCGCAATTTAGCCTCCTTGCGAAGGGCCACGACGGTTTCGTTCTCCCATGTACGGGAGAGTAAGACGGTGGAGACGAACGTCCTCTGGCCACAAAGTAGCCGAGTCGCTGGCTGCAGAACTGAGCGCAGCAACATGTTTTCAATGCTGTCGACGGACACCAGCTGAGGTGGGACTTATCAGCTGCCACGTGGTGATGACATCCTTCACACCAACATGGGAAGGGGAGAGAGAAAAAGGTCCAAGGGCTCTTACACACACACACAGAGAGATAATGATAATCAACTAATACAGGTCTAGAGTCCTAAGATCCGGTTTCACAGCCAAAATGAATACGGGCGTCTGAGGATTGCCTCGTGTTTCTGTGGCTGACCTTTTTCAAGGCCGATATGACTCCTTTGCCATCTGTCAACCCTCGCTCTTTAGCATCCGATTACTCACTCTCCCGCCGCCATGCTCCTCTCGCCTGCGTATGTTTTGTACGCTTCCCCTACTTCCTTTCGTTTCTCTGACTCTCCCATGTTTTCTCGCAGGTCAACAAGTGCCAGTTTACCCTCCCAGTCGTTCTGGGGTAAATTCAAGGGAAAAAAGAGCGACAAGGAGAGCGAATATCGTGACAAGCAATCACAGATGGCACTCGCTAGACAGCGCCTTCTCACCCTCGCTTACGGCGATATGGAGACCGTCAGAATGGTCAGTAGCCTTCCCCTCTACCCGACCACTCCAACGCGTCTAATCCTTGGTGGCGTCTATCCAGCTCCCCCAGAGCTTCACCGTCAGTAGCTTTCCTGACGTCCCCCTTCTCCTCCTCCTGACCTATCTAATTAGGAGTTGGATGCGGTGGCCCGAGAATGGGCAAAACCTCCCTCTGATGCCGTCTTCTGTCTTCGAGTACCTACTGAATTCGCCTCGTTACATGCCTCCGTAAGTCCTACAATCTATTACTGATAATCTACTATCTGACGTCACGAAACAGCGACTGGTCTCGGGGCCATACATCTACGTGCGTGATGGGTGACTTCCATCCCCGAGAATCTGGTGCTGATTCCACGCTGCTGTCGCGTGGTTTTGAAACACGTGTAGTTGACCGGCGAAGATTCATATCAGATAGCTATAATGGGTGTGCAGGGTCTAAGGGTGGAGATCGTCAGCGACGCTCCACCACCACCGGATGAACCTCCGTGAGTGTGCTTTCTTTGACTCTTTGGCCTGATGAGCGTACTGAGACTCCCCGGCCAGCACACCTCCGTGAGTATCGCCGTACATGCCTTCCCGTCTCTGCTCAAGCGCTACAACCCACCCAGTCCCCCGCCGGTCACGGAGATGCCGGCCACTTTCAACCTGGAACTCTTCCCAGGACAACAAATTGCCCTAGAAACAACAGTCGCCTCTGCGGACGACGTCGACATGGCCCGCATGGAAGATGGCACCGTCGTCGATGGCATGTTCTGGGGGAAACTCTCGATTGTCCATTCGGATAACACCCATACCGTCGACTTCACTGGTACTCGAATGAATAACCCAGACATCACCCCTGAGTTCTTGTTTGACGCGAAAGTTATGAGCAAACTGGCCAGCGCCTCACGCCCTTCCCCCGCCAAGTGTCACCTCGCCATTCTCGCTCCTGCTCAACAATATTGTGATGTTATTCTCACTGTAAACCCACTCTGGAATCTGTCACTGACGTGGCCCCCTGCCGAGAACGTAGGAGACCACAAACACAAGTACTTCCTGCGAGTGCATCCTGGCGGTGCGCTGGAACATTTCGAAAGCGAAATGGTCGTAACGTCATTGTACTATGAGGCCGTGTAAGGGTCTACTTCTTCTTCCGGTTTTCCCTTTTGAAGCTGACTCGGTGACGCTAGTCCGGACCCTGCGATGGTGGACCCCAACGACTTCATCGCCCCTAGAAACGGTTTCGCTATGCCTTTCCGTGACTTCGTTTCCCACCTAATGGTTGTGTTGGATCAGCTTGGAATGTCATTGCACGCACGCACTAGCTTTATCAAGTATGTATCCTTCATTCTTGTCGTCGTCTAGGCTTTGACCTCTTTCACAGTAACAATCTTCATGCATTCTCGCCACACAGGAATATTGCATACCGTTTTCTTTCCCCAACAAAAATCGCTAATGCCATTGATATCTCGGTGACCGCTGACCCTTGCGTCTTCACTCGCCTCTTCCTCATCTTCCGCGGTATCTCGGATGATGACCTTGGACTGTTTGCAGGCGCCGGCGAAAAGGAGGCCAACTCGCACAACTGGAGAGAGATCGTTGGATGGACCGAGAACTCGAAGGACGCATCAATGTTCCGCGTCTTGGAAACCTCGGTCTGGGAAATCACTTGATCGATAACAATTACAATCTTGCAGCGGGTCTGCTAGCTCACTTTGATGTTCGCCTTTTCTAGCTTACTTTTACAGCTACGATACTTCACATTCTGTTGGCCTTTTTATATCCTCCTTTTGCTGTGACTCGTAACTTAGATCACCTCTGAGGCGTATCGATATTGTCCTGCTTTGACTGTCGCTTTACTTTTTTTTTTTTCTCCTTTCGTTACCATGCTCCTCTTTTTGAAGCTTCCCCATATTGTGCAGTGAAAAGTAGTGTTTTTGCTAGTCATTTCTCTCTTCTCTGTCGGCTTCTCCCTTCCCCCTCGACTGTATCCACAAGAATCTCATTTTCTGTTTTATCTCGAAGCGTAGTAAGTACTGGAGTTCATATGTACCTATGGCTTTTTTGTTTACGTTGGGTCGATGCTCTATGATGTGCAATGAGAAGCTCAATACGGATTGCTCACTTTGTCGGAGGGTGACGTTGTGAGTACCTTTGTCTCGCTCTCGGGCACTTACACCTCGAGATTGCGGTAGGGGAGACATACCACGGAGTCCGTAGTGGCGTCTGCCAGCACAGTATACGAGGTTGGAAGCGGTGCTGTAAGAACTGAAAGGCCCAGCGAGGGGCACCACTGCGCTGTGATAGGGCTTGATCCTGACTGGAACACGCAGGATCGCTCTGCAGGATAGTGCAAGACAGAAAAGTGCATTCAACTGGTTTTCGCGATGTGCTCAACTATGAAGTAACGAAGACGTATATGCCATCACATCGTAGGATTTCGGTGAAGAGCACGGAACTTCGCGACCCAGGAACGTCCACAGCAAGGTGTGAGATGTAGCAGACCAATTAAATGGCGTGGCAAGCTGATCAGACAACACAGCAACCAGATACCGTCGTTTGATACCATCAGATGAGGCCCTCTACAGATAAATGGTGAATTTAGGATACATGGAGACAAAGAGCGCCAAGCTACGTGGATCAATCTCAGCCCAGCGGCTGCAAATGACTGGGAGGTCACTTGAGGAGACCAGGTTTGCTGAGGTCGCTCAGGGACTCGGGTTTAACTGATGCGGCCTAAAACCATGGCATTGCGGATTTTGTCATGCAAAGTTGCGACTGAACCTTCAAAGCTTGCACCAAGGGAATGGCTAAGTAGCATACTCCCGTCAACCGATCCACAAGCCCAAGATACGCCATAGAGCTGGGCAGGGTCAGGTATCCGCCACTCATAGTAAACCAGACCGAGAACGCTAGAAGATCGGTTACCGAACTTGTCCATATGGAAGTGATCCTAGGAGTCCTTTCTTGAACTAGTTGTGCTAGCCTAGGTCGGGGTTCCCGGGACTTGTTTTATCGAGTGTCTCCGTGCACCGCGCGAATGCGACCAGCGGAGCCAACTTGGTGGTCGCTCTTTGGCGGCAGCCGAGCGCGCACGACTCGGATAACCGTACCGTACGCATATTACCTGCTGGAGAAAATACCATGCGTAAGCTCGTTCATTGATTCCGCGGTGAACCGGCGCACGTCAGTACCGGGGCCCATCACACAGTACCCTTTACCAATTAAAATCCGCAGGCACGTCCGCAAAAGCTAAGCGTCTGCTTGGCTAGCCAAGTTGACGCTGATATGTTCGGCGAGCGCCCGCTTGGGTATAACGTTCACCATTTGTCGTGCACGCGTATGTGAACACGACCTCCTATCGTCTTTCAGACACCAGTACATGGTAAGCCGTGGTGACGAAGGACGAATCGACGACGAATGGATCATGACGGCAGCCATCACAACAGAATTAGTTTAGCCTTGCAGGTACAATCCAATGAACACTGACTGAGGCATTTTGGAAACACGAGAAACATGCAGAAAAGGGTCCTAAGTCCGATCTGAACAGTTATAAACACTTCTCTACAAGTGACACATCTATCTACATACCGTTGTACATGAGCGTCACGTTAATATGTTAGAAGGCAAAGTCTTAGTAGGAAGGAGTGAGAGTGGTGTGTAGTCGGCCATGCGAAAGTCTATATACAGGGAGCAGAGCATGGTTCAAGAAATGATGCAGGGTCTTGGGGAGGACCTTGCCAGATATGCCAGATCCAAATTCTAGAATGGATGCTAAAGCGACGATCTAACGTGCATTTGTCGCGGCAGTCGAGCCCGGGTTGGCGCAGCACGTTCACGAATTGTAGAGCATGATTCACGGACGACACTGTCGAGCGTAGGCCACAACAGGTTTACGTCGCCATCCAAGTTAACAAAACGGGTAGCGTGGGGTGAGCGAGACGCGTAGTAGTAGAGCAATGGTGACGTTTGCGCATAATAGTGGTCTAATCGTCGAGAAAATATCTCCTGTTGTCACCAAACGCACGTGAGCATCATTCATGTTCGAGTAGAAATTAGACTTCCACGCACGGGAGTGTCATCAGGCCTTTTTGTTAATGGTTCTCCCGTCACATCATCAAACCCTGGGACTCTGGGGGGTTTGTACGATGCGCTATAGACGCGGCCGGAAGGTATATGAACCCAGCGATCAGTTATCCAGTTGAGAATGAGGTCGTCCCGGACATCGACATTGACGACAAGACTAAGTGGGAGATTGCGCTGTCTAAAAATTGCTTCAGTACCGTACTGGGAAGTAACTCGTTATAGATTTGCTCACTCTAAGAAGTTATCTAGAAGTCTGCCTTGGCGTTGCGTTCTAGGGAAGCCATCTAGAATCCAGTTCTTGGCTGGCAAATGAGTCTCGTTGCTCGCATAGCAAGTTGGTTCACGACGTGCCTTGTTTCTGAGTGCATCGAGTTTCTGAGCGACGAGATCGAGCATGAGCTCATCGGGTAAGAGGCCACCACTTGCGACTATCTCCTCCGCCTCCTTTCCGATATCGGTCCTGATTAACGTATCAACCGTATTATCTATGATAAGCATTGCAGATCCCCCACCTTTCCAATATGTGCTGGCGGAGAAGATCGCCAGTCGAAATAGAATGTATGTCATACTTGTCGGTCAGTTTCGAAGCGAGTGTGCCTTTGCCAGCACAAGGCTTTCCAAAAATCAGCATTCGCAAAGAGGGGTTGGCATCTGTTTGGGTCCCCTCCGTTCCAGGGAGGTTCATGTAGATCGGCAGTGTCTGTGTCGTCCCGGTGACATTGCCCACCGACCGCACCCAGACGGAGCAGCGAGGTCGGGCAACAGGCAGCTTGAGGCGAGAGAGAGCCATCATGTCAGAGGGGTATACAATTACAGGCGTTTCAATATTGGATGGAGAGGAGCCGGAGGAGTTATTTAAATCGGGTACGAACTTCACGAAGCGAGTGTGTTCGAGGTGGTGCGGCTACCGCATGTCTTTGTGGAATGACACAAAAGGCGGGCGGCCCAAGGGATGCAATGGAGGTTGCCCACTCGGTTGTTGTGGCAGAGCCACCTGGGCAAAGGTCCGCTTCTTTTAGTTCCGTCAGGGTATATCCTCGACGGTTCCACTCGTCAAACTTTTTCGAGAATAGTGTTGGGAGTCACCGCGATCGACTCGTGCTACTTCAACGTTTAAGGCGTGCAGTTTTACGGGGTCGTGGGAGGTCATCGGACCAACCACAGTGCCATATAATAGGCTGTGCCTCAAGGTTTGGGCGCTCGGACGGGTCTCTTACCCGAGTTAACGCTCATTGGTGTTGTATTGTATATGTATTAGCTTGATGCAACGTGTGTTTTCAAAAGTACAGCTCCAGCCATCGTACGGAAGTGCCGTGACAGTAATCAACGGGGGTTTGGAAGAAGATCCACGCTTCACCAGTCGTTCACACCTTCGCTGACCAGCCTTCTTTCCCTGTCATAAACGTGTCACTGAGACTGTGCCGCCTCCGGGCTGTGGCACGCTCTCGAAGGTTCGAAAACGAGGAACGAACGACTCCCTCAAGCTTCGGCCAAATCTCATCGGAAGTCTCGCCCCGCAAGGTAACCATCCGCGCAGACCTGGATTTCGAGGCATAGTACGAAATCAAGGGAGAAGTCGACTCATGAAATTGTTGCAAACGACGCGCAAAAATTTCCTGGGCGATTGGATTAAATGATTTACCCACTACACTGACATGCACACGCACGGGATTATCGTCTGGCCTCCTTGTGAGAAGTTCACCGGTCTCGTCATCCATGCCATCAACTTTCGGACGATTATACGACATATTGTATACACGCCCAGACGGCAGGTGCACCCATCTGTCTGATATCCTGCTTAGAATAACCTCGTCAGCAACATCGAGGTTCACCACCAAGCTCAAAGGGGTATCTTGGGCCCTGTATTAGTGGCTCTGGTCAAGCTACACGTCATCGTCTGCGTCACTGAAACTACGTACTGTAAATGGGTATCCAGAAGCTTCCCTTGGTTTAGAGTCCGAGGAAAACCATCGAGTATCCAGTGCTGTAAGGAGCCGTCATTCACGGACAAACTATTGGGAGCCGCGCCAACTACCAACCCTGTTGCGCAGTGCGTCGAGCTTGCTGGTGACCACCTGAAGCATAATCTCATCAGGGACCAGACCACCCTGCGCAACGATGCCTTCTGCTTGCCGCCCCACAGCAGTCCTGAATGCTTCGACTATCAGGGACGCGTTGCATGGCATGCGTAAGATAATGCCCCACCTCTCGGCTATATGTTGGCGGAGAAGATCGCCAGTAGACAGAGACAATATGTCGTACTTCTTGACGAGCCTTGACGATAGAGTCCCCTTGCCTGAACCAGGTTTTCCGAACATAACCATGCGCAGTACCTTGGTTTCATGATCGCTTCCTGGGATTGTCCGGTGGAGAGAGAACGGTAATGCCTTGGCCGCTGACGCAGTACGAGATATGGATCGTAGCGCTCTTTTGGACGTCGAATTAACAAGTGTCGTGCATGGGAGTGCGGAAAGGGGGATGGGCATCAGTACTTCAGTGGTCGTTAGGAGGAGAACCTGGGGTTGGGGGGTGTCTTAAATCCGCAACTGCCCACCTAAATGTTCTGGCGTGGATACTAATAATAAGTACTAAGCAATCATTGGATAGGGTTGACAAATCATGTTGAAAGATAAGCACTAAATGCCAAGTGCCGTTAGGTGGACTGACAAGCTTACTCGGGCCTAGTCCAAGTCGGTGTGCCTGACTCAAGAGGTCACCGGGTAAGAGAAGGCGGGGGAGTGACAAGTTGATCCCAGAAACCGACAAACCATGGACGTTTGAAATTCGACGCAACGTCACAGGGGGTCCTTATCGGTTGAATTGTGAAGACACGACGTTCGCGTTGGAGCCGATCATATCGCCTTGGTATATGTACCTCGGTCTTGGTCACCACTTCCCTCGACTTGCGCAAGGGTAAACAAAACCGCGATTAGGGCTTTGCAAGAATCATCCAGACAAGCACCGTGATAATATAGCCGATGGGCTGGTCCCCCGGGGTTACTTATCTGACAGGTTCTGCTGTTGGAAATATCGTCAACAGGTGGGTCGTACGATGGGGGGCTATGTACATCGTGACTGCGGTGAAATGCCGGGTCCTGTACACTGGCATGCAATCAGCCTACTACTGCTGTTCTAGGCCAAACATTCCCGACCCCGGGGATGTTGAAGTGACCAGCTGCGGTGCGGGCTCTTGACCTTCACGTACCTTGTCCGATTGTGCGTAGCGGCTACTCACTGGACCCCGTCGCTGTGTCGCCAGCCGGGCGGGCCGAACTAACGGTGTTCTGGCATGAAAATGTCGCCGACTGCGAATGTTATTTAGGTAACACTGAGTCCTCAGCTTCTCAATCTCTACACAAGATGAAATTCTCTGTGGCTACGCTTTTCTTGGGCCTCGCCTCCATCGTCCTTGGTCAGGAGATACTCACGATTAACAGTCCGTACGTGTACCAGTGTCTAATATCTACCCTTATGATTGACCTCCCACGCAGGTCTGTTGCTTACTATTGCCAGCCGTTGCTCATCACTTGGGAGGGTGGCGAAGGTGAGTATACGTACCCTCACATCGCTTGCTTTGTGGTGTGGTAATACCATACATTAGGGCCCTACAATTTGGTGTGTACTCCATTCTCGAAGTTTCGGTTTCCATCAAAGCATTTACAGACCGTATCTCATTTGTAGGGGTGAGCTTGATGCTTGATGAATTTGCCTCTGCATAACACAGCCCTTGCAGATACCTTATCGGAGGAACTACCCCGATTCCTGGCCATGAGTATTTTGCAACAGGAGTTGCTGGCTATTCTTACCTTTGGACGGTTTCTGTCTCTTTCTGCGAGTGTCCTACCTTCATATCATCAGTTGACGCTCACAGATTTCCAGACACGCCTATTGCCCTAGTAGTTCAAGACAGTACGGGTGCAACTTCTGAGACTGCAACTTTCTATGTAGAATATGGAAGTAATGGCCCATCCTCTTTCCATGTTGTGCGGCTGAAACTGATCCTACTTGCCAGCTTGCTCTTAAGCAGTGTAAACAGTCATACTGCTGGTCTCGAAGTCACTGTGTCTGGAAAACTGAATGTCCCCGCGGATAAAATATTATTCAGATGAAATTAGTACTGACGCGGCAAGTGACGTGGAGACAATATGGAAGTCCCCTACGTAGACAAACGTGTGCACCAAAATGAACAGGCGGTATCCACCGTCCAGAGTCTGTCACCCTGCCGTGGTCGTACGTATACCAACCAGTGTCATTCCCGCATTGCCCATGGCCTGCTATCGTCCTCTCTTCTCCACCATCTCCGAAGACTAGACTGGCCCCTATTTGAAAGTACTAGAGTAAGGCCTTCTTCGCCGACCCCACTGATTTGCATTCAGGACACTTGTATTTGATCGTCTCATAATACATGGTGTCGACTTGCATGAATATCATGCTGTATGCATTTTTCATCAACTCCAGCTTGGACGGTGTTGGAGGGCGCGGGGGATTTGAATCAAATGTGTGAGTTGTGTACTGCAAACTACCAACAAGCAGGATGAGATGGGATGTTTCCTTGCCTGTTTGAAAGAGATCAGGACGTAAAGTCGACCCTTCAGTCGTAAATACGGGAAGCTGATCTAGCCATTCTCTAACGTTCAGGTTGCGTGAGGCTCAATTGGAACTTGAGCTACTTTGTAGCGCAACCAGCTGCTCTAATCACTTCAGGTGAAGGACCCCGAAATTGTCGTACATGGATCAGGGCCGAGAATGGAGAAGTCGTCGAAATCAGTGATAGCGAGGACGAAGAGTGCGAGAATGACCCAACTGCGGGCTTCGATCTTTTTGAGGTGTGCTGGAAGGTTGAATCAGTATGAGTTACGTCGTTTGTGTGGCTTAGGTGCATGGAAAGCAGTGAACATTGGATTCATTCTAAGCGAGATAATCAGAGCTGTGTTTCGTGTCACATATTTAGTAACCTTCACACTATGCTGGTCTTACAGACTTCCACTAACCATATTGATCTGGGGTCGACAGTGTGCATCATGAGATGGTCGGCTTGTTCCACCTCGATGATCTATCCCGTCTCCCCGCATTAACATGTTACTCTTCAACCACAGATGGCCATCATTGGTTATTCTGTTGGCAGGATCACTCTCTATGTGTTTGTTGCGGGTAACTGCCCAACAGACCACTGCCGTCTGTTTGTCACAATACAACTGAGTATGTACTCAATACCCTTTGTTCCCAATGACCCATCCCTTAGGCACTCTCACCCACGCCCCATTGCTGCCCAAATGGACAATAGCAAGGGCCAGAATCCCTGTCTTGTCGCTGCCTACGTGCAAGGCGTGTGTTCAGGTGGTCGTATGTTTCTCTTTCGCGTGTCAGGAGCATGGCCCAGAAGCTTTTTGTTAGAATTTACTGTTGATCCATTGGATCCCGGCACTCACTACGTTGGTCCTTATGCCGACGAGGCTAACGATTGCGAATGCGGCACTGTGACATATTCCTTCAAGTGCTTGTTCTATATGTCAAAACCGTACCTACATCACGTAAGGATCCTGAACTGCATATTTAAATCGTGCACCGAATCTACTCGTTGTGCATTGTAGCTGGAGTTCCTGGGCTTACAACTGCACGCTGCCCTACACTGGGCATGGAACACATCAGTTGGCTTGAGTTTCCCTATCTGACACTTCTTTTAGATACTCAGAGAGTATCCCCAGCGGCACCGCCATACCACAATGGGCTTATCAGAACGTTTCAGTATATCCTTTCTTTCTACGTATTCTCTCGTTTTCCAACTTGTTATAGCTGAGTGATGATTTCAATGTAACCCTTGCCCAAGCAGTTGGTGGTGAGTTGTTTTCGAATTATACTCTTGGTAGACTGAGAGCCCTCCAGACGGTCCCGAACCGGCAGCTACCAAAGCGCCGTCCACTGCTCACAGCGTTCCCACCTCTACAAGTCCAACCGCTTCTCTCACTCCGTCTCCAAGTTCCTCTATATCGTTAAACCCACTCTCAAGTGCTCCAAAATCTAGTAATTCAGCTGTGATGACGGGAGGCGTAGTCAGTGGCGTAGTTGGACTTGCAGCCGCAGCCGCTGTAACAACGTGGTTCTTCGTCCATAGTCGCCGGCAAGTAACTCCGCCCAGCCCCACCGACATCGGAGAAGCGCCTGCAGCGATTAATATGGAGACAAGCCCGTTCACTTCCGCTGCTACTCAACCGTTACTTATGTGAGTTGATACATCTTGTGATTATACTGTTACTCAAATGCCGTTTCCAGGACCCATCTGATCCTAACACGTTCCCCACGTCCTCGACTATGCAAGCGATCTATTCTAGTAGCTACCACAATTCCTCGACTCACTCTGGTTTAATTGACCCCCAAGGACAGCGTCCTAGCGGATATACTAGTGCTCCTGGACTTTAGTCGGTTGTCTGTTTTCAATACCTAATTATTTATTGTCTGTTTTACTTCAATTCTCTCGATCTCAGCTGTTCTGGATTCCTTGCAGTCGTGAAAGTACTTTCTTGATTGGAACGGCACCGAGTACAATCAACAGTCCACCTGCCCAAGGCGAAGACATTTCGCCCCCAGAAACAAGACGAATCATCCAAACTTGGCGTCAATGGAAGGCTGGAATTTGAAGGACAAAAGAGAACGCGAGAAGTGCCGGTTTACACCCTGGTAATTATCCTGAGGTTGGAAGGTGAACGTCCAGACGTATGTGTCAATACCTACATAGGCTTGCCAGGTGATGTGGCTGCTTGCGTTCATAAACAAAAGGGCTTTCTTGGTAAGTCCCAACTTAGCACAGGTTGGATGCAATGAGTGTATGCGGCACGTTACTAATATGGGTAGGTCCTGGCAGTTAGAGTGGGGACAGCTTGAGTAAATGGATGGATGTCCATGGCTGCTCAGACCCGCGTGCATAAATAAAGGTAATCCAGCACGTGGAAGTCCATGTACTCTAAGCACACCAGCTTACCTGAGTCCAGTTAAATGGTATGCGTACTGCCCAAGGTATTGAAGAGCACATCTTCGGTGCTATTACTTCTGGTGTAACAGTCAGGTGAACGGGAGTCTGACCCTCTTAGGGTGCGCCGCCGTAAACGTTCAGCGTCCATACTAATATGTCTGAGTGCCGTCTCAGCTTGTGGCCAGTCAAGTCCGGTTCGTATCTCTCCACGCGCATGTCCTGGATAACATCTGCGTAGCTACTGATTTGAGGCTGATTAATCTGGATCGGGGGCTGCAGGTACACCGAGTATCAGTGAGGTGTAAGAGGCAATCGCTCCTAGACTTCTGGCGCGGCTTGAAAGCTTGCTAACCATAGTTTGACTGTGATGAGTTGACCCACGAAATGAGTTTAGGTGTTCTACAAGTGCATGTACTGCATGTAGTCTAACCCCTGCGACAAACGCCAAATAGATCTTGTGCTACTCACCGTGGGCAGCAGCTTCATGGCCTAAATCGTTTGAAGGCCGGTAACAGTACTGGCATGTTGTGTGCTCATCGCTCTGCACAAATTCCGACATCCGGGCGGTATGCCACACACCTAAGCCGCGAGGACTTGAGTCTAGTATAGCCTTCTATACGTCATTGCGCACTAGCCGATCCACAGCTTTTGCTTACCAAGTCGGGTCTGGCGTTGAACAGTGCGGCGCGAGTTACTGGCCTTTTTCCTCGCAAGTACGTCCACCCATGCAGGGAAGAAAGAATATGTGACCTTCGCCTTTAACTTAGGTCTAGCAAGTAGCAACTCGAGCTATTCCATTAAGAGCGCTTCCAGGTACGTTCGCCGCTGCTTAGACAATAGTACATGACACGTTTCCATGATGTGGGCCGTGTTGTGGGCTCCATCTCTCGTTCACTTCCCTTGCCATGAGAGGTTACTCTGAGATGCCATCGGGAATCGCAATGCGCCAACCAGGCACTCATAGACGTCATGAGTTACAGTTGAGCCATGTCACGTTCAAGAAAGTTCCTGATAAGTTCGTCCCTCGACTCCATGAGTACTCATTCCTTAGCCAAACTCCCTCCATATGCACGTTGACTAAACCTTAGCCTCGTCAGGGGTGTCAATCCGTGTAAGTGTAGGTCGGGAACACCCGTGAGCGTCGAACATTCATCATTCAATGCAAACCCTCAACACTCCCCCTGCTCTTGTTACGTTACAAGGTACACAAAACGCATGGCTTCCTCGTTGAGTCGCTTCACGCGATGCAATTATGGTTGCTGATAGATGCCAAGTAACCAAGCTTCGATCGCGGCGCGACATCGGGCCGTTCCTCCATGTACTCTGCCAGAAACTCTCTTTGGGGTAGGAAGAAGCGCACCAGACTTTCATGAGACGGGGGCGCTCAGACTCAGCATTCGCTTGCAGCACGAACATGTGCTCTACGCTATCGTGCCAGTTTTGTTTGATTGCCTCGTGCCTCGCTCCTGTGCTCTTACAGCCGAGATCGAGGGAAAATTAGGCACTGATTGATATTTTCATGAACAATGACACTGGTAGCCTTCATACATATGAACACAATCACAGCATCCAGAGGCAGGTGTCCTTCGTTAGGTATGATTACGATTCTCGCAGATCTCCGGTTGGATGTCGACATTGATGTTCCCCACGCAATTCGAGTACTTGAATTGTCGTTCGAGAATGGTCACAACGCCTGTATTCTCCCATCCTACTTCGGCATCACTGACCCTAGCCAAATATACTCAGGGAGGCCATACTATTACTGGGACCGCGCCGACGGCGGAGGTGATGATGATCACGAATTGCACCACTGGTCATCTGACCCATAAGAAAAACCAGTGCAAACCCGCTTGTGGGTCGCATTCCCAAATGGTGCGCCTCGTCCCAAGTTGTGGTATACCTCAACTTGGTAGTAATTCATTTTTGTTCCCCCGTAACTCCTGATTCCTGTGTGTTCGTCTGCCCAAATCTGGTCGTTGGTCGCGTTCGCTCCAGCTCCACTTCCTCGATGACGGAAGTGCTAACCAAATCGACCGCGTATGAATATATGACTACCCGATTTCCATCCCACCAGCAGTGCATGCTTCTTGATTATCAGTATCCCATCATCAGATGTGGAACTCGGTCGGGATTCGCTAGCGTCAGAACATAGGTCATACAACTTAGGCAAGTTGTGCTTCCAAGCTCAAAACTGATATCATACCTTGGAAAACCCGAGGTGACCGATCAAGCAGTGCCCTGCCGCCCGGATGTTATAGTTGACACTGTATCCGACGGCGCTGCGCAATGCGGTGCAATATTTGGGCTAAGTTACGGATAGCTGTCACTTAAATCAATCTACTTGCCTGCTCCACGGGGGTAACGGAACGCGCGTTCCAGAATTTGGAAGGTAATGATTGATGGCGACAGTCTGCATACTATCCAAATTCGCTTGAGCCCACAAGCATCCATGTACACGGTGTTTGTGTGTTGGTTGAAAGCGAGATCAGTCGAGATCGCGTCTCTTATGCCCGACTTCGCGGGTAAGCCAAGCCAAAAACACGATGCACGGCCATGGACACCGGAATACAATTCGCCTTACCTCTCCCACGACCCGTGCGTACCCCGCGTTCCCAAGAAATTACACAGGCATGTTTTTGCCGAGGGTGCCGTCGGTCCGATGTATGCTGCGGGGTTTTTCATTGCACAAAAAAAAAAAAATAGTAAAGTAAAAACCACGTAGTACCCGCAGTCCCACTCCTATCTTCTTCGTGGCCCTGCAGCAGCAGTTAAGACCATCCAATGAGATCTCTCATCTCTTTGACCCCGATGACGCCCTTCACGTCCGTTCTCCGCGGGTCGAGCGCAACGCAAATGGCTTCTGCCACGTGATCAACATGTATCGGAGGTATGACAAGCGCGTTAGCCATCGAATTCAGGGCCGAGGCTAATCCGGAAGGAAACGAGGACGAAGACGACGGGGGTGTGTCGTATGTTGGTGGTCGCGTGTACACTTCGCTGGAAGAGGAAGAAGAGGATGAAAACTTTGACCCAAGCTTGCGTAGCACCGAAGACGGCGTTGGAACGCCTGTCGGAATCTTAGCATGCAGGGAAGCCGATAGGTCGATCAGTGCGGCGAACGGAGAAATCAATGGTCTTTGGTGGGCGTGGTACACGAGGCCTAATGTTCCGGAGTGGGGAAGACGAAAAGTGGAGTATGAGGTCATTCAGTTTTTTTCAGAAGACAAAGGGAAGCGAAAAACAATTCACTTGGTCTGATGAATACAGCACGGAATCCTGGGCGATCCTGCAGAAGTCGATTTATCCGTTGTTCCGCCTCGTGCTTTGTTTCAATGTAGCGTGCGGGAATGACAGGCTGGGATATGTCCTCGGCCGAAAGGTATACGAAAGGGCAAACCTGGATGTTCTCATTCTTGTCATGATCGACGGACTTGCTCGCTACGAATGTCTCGCACACCCGAAGGGCTGCAGGCCTCACGGAAAGGAGACATAAAGGCGGATGAAAGCACCGCATGCGCATGTTGGGGTGCTGTCAATTTCATGAAAAAATAAGGCCTACACGGGGGGCGACAAACCGGAATCTCGATTTAGGGCCTCGTAGGTACGCTTTCCTGCGTCTCTACTGGTCCGTTCGAGCGAATTCGTCCCGCGAACGCTTCTATTTGTGATTGCGCCGAAGAGCTTCGGGATGTCTCCATGGGCCAATGCCGCCTTGTAACCGCTGTCTTCAAGAAGGGTACCAATGGTGTGCACGACACCATCGACATTCGGAAGGATGTCGGCATAAGTCTCCGGGATGAGCGCATCTGCCTTTCGCCACTCTACCTGCGTAAGCGAAATGTAAGGGACGGTAGTGACGGAATAACACGCGGTTTAGAGTCATTGGTGTTAGCTCCTACAGAGTCCGAAAAAGAAAAGAAAAGAAAGGTGGGTCACAGGAAGTAGTGAACAGCCATGGGACAACAAAGAAGGAAAAGGACAAAGAGAAGAAAACGCGGCATACTTTTGACACCCACGCGGGGGTGTGGCCTTTTGGGGTGCGGTATGGTCTTCCCGATGAGCTGTGAGCGGTTGAACGAGGGTTTGCACAGCAACTTTGAGAGTACACCGAGGCTGACCTGATACTGGTCACTTGCATGCCCCTCGCGAGGGCTGTCCTGCACACCGCAGACCCTGTTTGGTATTAGTGTAGTTGCGTATGGAACGACGTGGTCGGCAACACTTGCCAATGAATCCATTACCGCCGACGACAAGGATCTTTTGTACAAGAGGTTCCATTCTGAAACGTGATGTGGTCGGTAATGATGATGATGATGCGGTTTGTTGTCAGCCGTATCTAGGGGAACGTTTACCATACCGGCTACGTCACGAAGTGAAATCAATTTCGGCTTCGTTGCTGTTGGCTGCGAACGGAGAATATGAGGTAGCATGGAATTTCTATTCGTGCATATAATGGTAAGTAAGCTAATATCACACTGCGCCGTTCTATGTGTAGCAGCACGGCCCATGACACTGTGTAGAGCTAGCTATCAACATGTATGGACGAGCACCAGCGTGCAAGGACATGATAGACGATAAGAAGAATAATAGCAGGACTGAAAGAAGAATAGGAACTGCCAGTGGAGGCGGTGAGTGACGGTCTATTGCCACCAGGGATGTTCGTGTAAGCCGCCATCGTCAAGATGACCGGCCGCCTCCAACGAGGACTAGCCCCGCCATGTTACCGAAAACAAAAAAAAAAACAAAAAAACAAAAAAAAACCAAGAAAGGGGATATGGGCTTCTCAGACGTACACCCAAGAAACTAAAGATACCAGTTAGCCCAGTGACGATGAATGTAAGACAACGAGACACTTACTCGGTACCTCTCCCGTCGAGAGATCAGCGATGGCCTCGAAGGCAGCCACAGAGAGGTCGATTGAGTTGGCATTGGAACAAGTTGGGCAGTCATCAGCGACGGTGACCGTAACCGACTTTCCGTTGTCCAAGTTGGTGATCAAGACTTGCTTGCCGCAAAGGGAACTGCTGTACAGTGCTTGGTCTAGGGGGAATTGTGATTTGTTCGGATAACGAAAAGAGTATATAAGGAAATCACATACCCATAGCACAGATGTAAGCCGAGTCGGAGTTGACTTGACCACACGCGCCTGCGTTGCCGTTCTGGTAAAAGTAGGTCGCACTGTGGTAGTCACGTGATTAATAGTACACCAATATGGGACTGATCCACTTACACTCCACCGGTGTTCGCGCTACCAGACGCGCTTGAGCTGGTAGAGGACGTCTTTGCAGCGGCGGGGGAGCTGGTCGTAGTGGTTGGGTGGGCTTCCACGTTGGCCGGTGCTGGGGTTGAAGTGGTAGTCGCAGCCGGAGTAGGAGTGGGGGTGGGGGTAGTCTGCGTGGGAGTAGGAGTCGTCTCTGCAGCAGGCTGGGGGGTAGGAGTTGTCTCTGCAGCAGGCTCGGGGGTAGCAGTCGTCTCTGTGGCAGGCTGAGGGGTAGGGGTTGCGCCCGGCGCGGAGGCTGGTGTTTCGTCACCACAACCATCGTCAGTACCAGTCGGGGTAGCAGAAGGAGAAGCAGAGCCAGTGACTGGTTCGCCGTTGCTGCAAGTGGTGTTCGAGGGCTGCTGGCACTCCGCAGGAAGGGACGAGGCCGATTGATCAGCCTGAGGTATGGATCAAGTGAGTATGGGGTGAGGGGGTCAAGTTGCTTGGGATGGCATACCTGCAGCGGGTGGCAACAGGAGTCGAAGAAGGAGGTACCGTGCTGGTACTGGCATCCTACTGCAAGGTAGCGGCAGTGGTATGTGTCATAGGGCTAACGGCTAACGTGAGCGGGTGTGAAGTGGGTGACAGGCGGGAGACAAGCACCTCCAGAGCAGCCGCATCCCAGCCTGAGGGAGGTGTCGCGCGAGGAACGACATAGGCGTTAACTTGGGCGATGGCAGAGAAGACAAAGGCAAGAGAGCAGATGGAAGAGAACATGGCGAATGAAGGGAAGTTGGGAGGGAGAGCGGTGAAGAGAGCGACGTCCGACCGAGCTGTGTGATTTTATACCGCATTTTAATTAGAGATTGTACGAAAGAGCTGGACGACCTGCTTACCGGAATGAAAACAGCGAGGGGAGAAGAAAAACGTCAACGAAAGGAAAAAGGAACGGGACGGCGATGTTTGTGCGACTTCGTCCCCTTTAATCCCAACAATGATTCTAAAAATTATTATTATTATTATTATTATTTTATATTATTTCTATCCGGTTCCCACGGCGATGACCATCACCGTCTCCTCTCGGCATTCCCCGCGTCTGTCTCTCCCTTCAGCGATGGGTACGTGTGTGAGGCATAATGGGGGGCACTTGGACTGAACTGATGGCCACACGCTCCCCCCAGCCGACTACAACCAAAATCCGTTCGCCTCCACGCATTCCCTGGACGCCAATCCCTTTGACGACCCGACACCCACTCAGGACAAGTCCGCAAGACTACACGACCTCGAACGAAGGGAGCGCGACCTCCACAGACGTGAGCAGGAACTCAACCAGAGAGCGGACCATATCAGGAGACACGGCAGAAACAACTGGCCTCCATGTCCGTCCACCTGTTTCCCGTCCTTCTCATAACTCAACATGACCCTCAGTCTTCCCGTTGATATTCCATTCCATCCCTGAAGAAATCCCCGAAGCCTCGAGACCGCTCATAACCCGTCTCTACCAATTATGGCTCGTTCTCCTCGCTACCTTGATCGTAAACATGATCGCATGCATCTTCCTCCTTGTTGCAGGCTCATCCGATGGCGGAAAAGACTTGGGAGGTAGCATAGGGTACTGCATTTCCGCTCTCTCTCCTGCGCACATGTCACTCACGCCTCGCTGCAAGCTACCTCCTTATCATTGCTCCTCTGTCCTTTCTGTTGTGGTATAGGTGAGGCGCATCCCATACCTGAGCACGCTGCCGATGTTCATGTTCCACGCATCAGACCGATATACAATGGCTACATGAAGGTCGTGCTACTTCTCTCCTCCGCTACTCACTTCCGCTAACCTCCGCTTGTAGGAGCAGGCCCTGTATTACTGTCCGCGCTTCTTTCGTCCCCTCCGTCGCCACGTCCCATCTCATATGCCTTCTTCCTAGACATCTTCTTTTTCTTCTGCGGTTTCCATCTGCTTTTCAGCATCTACATGTGTGTTTATGCGGTCCGCAGCAGCTAGGATGTCGTCTCATATCCTTCCCGCAGGGTCATCGGTATTCCCAGCACCGGCGCAGCCGGTCTCATCCAGACCATCCAGATGTATGCATCCGGTCACTGGGCTGCGGGTATCCTTGGCACGGTTGCCACCGCCGGCTGGTCAGTGCAGGGCTTAGGGCTAGCATACTACTACCGACAGGTTCGGTGTCCAAGCACGCAGTCATGTCTGGCAGGACTAACCAATCACCCAGATATGGAACCATCACAACACAGCAGGTCACACCGTCGACAAGGTAAGCATCGTCGTCGCGACCCCGTCTTACCCAGCCACCTGACGTACATCCCAGGCCAAAGCAGAGCTGGCCAGTCACGGAGCCAGAACGTACTTTACCCGTGGATGATGATGTCTTTACACTCGTGTACCCTGCATGTATGCCCCGTCTGAGACAGTTTTTGTTAATCATGAATGGCAAATGCCAGTCGGAGCTTGAAAATATGGCGTCAATCTCAGCATCACGTCGACCCTCTTTTCTGCATCCACCACCTTGGTCTGTGTTTTTCATTCTACTCGTCGTCGTCGTCGTCGTCGGCGCTGACCACATCTACAGCCTAAAAACCCTAAAACATAAAATATATAAAAACCTTACAAAAAAGCGGTTTTAGAGTCTCCTCTTGTGTCCGTCTCATTTTGTCGGCCTCTGTTGTTCGGCTTGGCTTGCTTATCCATGCTCTCCCCAGTCAAAGAAAAAGTACTCAAAAGCAGTAACGACCCCCCAAACCCAGAAAAAAACACAACATGTCTTCCGCTCCTGAGGCTGCATCGATCGTCCAACCCGACGCTGCTGCGGTGCCTGCTCCAGCACCTGCCCCCACTTACAATCCTGCTCCCCAGCACTCTGTGGCCTCTCCCTCCGCTTCCCTCTACGTTGGGGAGCTCGATCCTACCGTGACTGAGGCGATGCTGTTTGAGATATTCAACATGATTGGCCCCGTCGCAAGGTGGGCTCTCGGTCCGCTATACAAGGGACTCCACAGGTTGCTGACAGGATTCATCTAGCATTCGCGTTTGCCGTGACGCAGTCACTCGTCGTTCCCTGGGCTACGCGTACGTCAACTACTTGAATGGGGGAGATGGTAATGTCTGGTCATCATTGCGGGTGACATGACTGCTTACTGGGCCATTCAGGCCAACGTGCTCTGGAACAGCTCAATTACTCCCTTATTAAGAACCGTCCTTGGTAAGCGGCAGAAGCCATCCGTCGTCTTCCGTTCTCATCGTGTCTCAGCCGTATTATGTGGTCCCAGCGTGACCCCGTTTTGCGCAAGACTGGTCAAGGCAATATTTTCATCAAGAATCTTGATGAACAAATCGACAACAAGGCAAGTGTCCCGTGTTCAACGCAACAGGGGGCATATGCTCATCCTTTTCAATTGCGCAGGCTCTCCACGATACATTCGCTGCCTTCGGGAATGTGTTGTCTTGCAAGGTCGCTACTGACGAACAGGGCCGATCCAAGGGATATGGTTTCGTTCACTACGAGACAGCTGAGGCCGCCGACACCGCCATAAAAGCTGTCAACGGAATGCTCTTGAATGACAAGAAGGTCTACGTCGGTCACCACATCTCCCGCAAGGTTCGTATCCGTTCTCCTTGTGTCTAACCAGGCTCTGACACTTTCTAGGAACGTCAATCTAAAATGGAGGAGATGAAGGCTCAATTCACTAACGTGTACGTCAAGAACATCGACTTTTCTGTCACTACGGAGGAATTCGAAGCGCTCTTCCGACAATTTGGCAACGTGACTTCCGCGATCATTCAGTTTGACGAGCATGGCAACAGCAAGGGATTCGGTTTCGTCAACTTCGAGAGTCATGAGGGTGCCCAAAGAGCGGTTGAAAATCTTCATGACATGGAGTTGAAGGGCAAGAATCTCTATGTTGCGCGCGCGCAAAAGAAAGCTGAGCGCGAGGAGGAGTTGCGCAGGTCTTATGAGCAGGCGAAGATGGAGAGGCTCAGCAAATATGCTGGTGTCAACTTGTACGTCAAGAATCTGGAGGACGACATGGACGACGATAAACTTCGCGCTGAATTTGAGCCGTTTGGTACCATCACGAGCTGCAAGGTCATGCGCGATGAGAAGGGCACGTCGAGGGGCTTTGGTTTCGTCTGTTTCTCGTCACCGGACGAGGCCACCAAGGCTGTTGCCGAGATGAACAACAAGATGATCGGCTCGAAACCTTTATACGTTTCTCTGGCGCAACGCCGTGAAATCCGCCGACAGCAACTGGAAAGCCAGATTGCCCAGCGCCATCAAATCCGCATGCAACAGGCTGCGGCTGCTGGTATTCCCGGCGCGTACATCAACGGTCCCATGTATTACCCTCCTGGTCCCAACGGATACTCTCAAAGTCGTAGCATGATGGGTTACGGCCAGCATGGTATGATACCACCTGGTCCGCGCTACCCTCCGGGTAGTGGTCGGGTGGGTATACCCTATGGTGCCCCACCCCCCCCTCAATATGGTATGCCGGGGTACCGCGCTCCCCGTCCTCCCGTCAATCGTGGACCCGGTTCATCTCCAACCAATCCGACAGCTCCCATACCTCGCTCTAATGTACCTAGTAATAATGTGCCACGCCCGGGTCCTCCTGGCGGTGTGACTGGTGTGCGCCCTCCTCCGGCGGGTGCTCCAGCACCAAGCGTGCGCAATCAACAACCTTACAAACTCAATCCTCAGACTCGCAACGCTCCCCCCGCTGCGGCTCCCGTCCCTCCTCAACCCGAAGTTCCTTCTCTCACAGCTGCGACCCTTGCCAATGCGTCGCCCTTGGAGCAGAAACAGATGTTAGGTGAAGTCATCTACATGAGAATCGCTTCGTGAGTGCATGACGGCCCTTGTCGATCAGCTAGTGTGCTTATCTTCCTCACAGTGCACACCCCGATTTGGCTGGGAAGATCACAGGTATGCTTCTGGAGATGGATAATTCCGAGCTTTTGCACCTCCTTGACTCGAATGACGCTATGGATTCCAAAGTTGCTGAAGCGCTCAATGTTCTGCACGATTTCGCCAAGGGACAGGATGGAACTGGTGTCGCTGCTTGACGGACGAGCGTAGTCAGTTGCGGGAGGATGATAGTGGGTAGTGCTTTTGAGCAGTGGCTGGCTGCTCGTCCCTTCATTTTTGTTGCTTTCTCCTAACAAGAGTAGGGTTGGTCATCCGTGGCCTCTGCCTTTGCGCCGAGTGTCCGTTGAATTTTGGGTATTGGTGGTGGTCGTTCCTTTGTGTACTAGTAAAGGAACGGAGGTGATACAACTGCTTCTATCTCAGTGTGGTATGGACCAATCAGATTTCCATCAAACGTATCATGAAGGTAAGATCCAGGCAAACATGCGAATAAGAATTGGGCTGCAGTTGTACATACTTGAACAGGGTGAATGTAAAAGCATGAACCTAAGACAGGGCAGAATGCAAGGCAAATAGTTATGGTTGATGTACAAAGAGTGCGATTTGGTATAATACTTTTTTTCTTTCTTTTTTGGCAGCCGCAAGAATGAATTGTCCAATGAACCATGCAAGTGCTGAAGATGCCAACGGTCACAAAGAAGTGGCCTTTTTGATAGCATGAACGATGTGGAGCCGAGTGGACGGACGGACGAGCGGATAGTAGAGGTCCTGATGAGCTTCTTCGATGAGTTTCTTGGCCTCCCACTCCTTCATACCCGCAGAAAGGAAAAGGGGTTTAAGTGCTGGGAGCATGATATCATAATTCATCCACGCCAGCTGGCCGATAGTGAGAGCGACAGGATCTAGGCAACAGTACGAGGTCAGTGAGTGCTCTGTTTTCCAGTATTTGGTTGTTTTTTAACCTTTGGGCCAGAAACCTATGGGAATATTGCCTTCTTGGGTGACTATCTTGTCGAAGGCGCGGGTGTTCGTAAGGAGTGTCGAAAGCTGCGCGGGTACCTTGACGTCGATTCCCTTGTCGCGAAGGCATTGTGCGTATGCTTCCCACAAAGCGAACCAGCCCCGCATCCCTGAGGGTTGTCCGGATCGGGCCAATTCTGTGGCGGTTTTCCCATCTGCAATCGGTTCAGGATCCGGTTCGACCAGGATGACTAATCCGCCGGGTCGTAACATGCGCGCGATCTCATTGAGAAAACGGGGATAGTTCGAGATCTAAGAAAGGCAACGATGAAATCCGTGAACTCTCTCTTTGAATGTCGCGGGATAGCGCGCCTAAAAATGAAACCTTACTCCTGTGTGCATGAATCTTGCATGAATGACGTCGAAATGCTCGCTGGGGTAAGGTAAGAAGAACTGGTCCAAGTCGCAGAGCTCGAAACTACAAATAAGAACATGTCAAATATTAAGTGACGGTGGCGGAACGAAAAAGATGCCGAGGTTGAGCTAGACGCACGTGCAATTCTCTGGTACTTCACTGTTTGAAAGAGGGAAAGAAGAGGGTTGAGTGGGACAATACGTGGAGTACAGGGACAAGAGAGTATGTACCGCGGCTGGAGGGGAGCGAGGTCGACGCCAATCACTTCTGCCGTCGGGAACTCGTCTGCCAGGTCAATGGCCCTGTTTTCGGTGAGGGTGACATAAATGGGTACACGGTCCGAAAGAGTTGAGCTGGCATCAGCATACCAGAAACCGCCCCCGGTGCCGAGGTCAAGGATGCGGCAACGCTCCTTGCCCTCCCTGGGGGTGAGGACCTCCTTCATCGGCCCAACATAGCTTTTTCCGTCAAAAAGAAACTGAAGTATCCTGTGGTGTAGCTCAGAGCGCTAGGGGAGGGGGGTCAAGTAAACAAAACAGAGAACGGCGCGCTCATGGGGGGACGAACATACTCTGACTTCTTCCTCATCAGCGGGGAGTGGGTATGTTTGGCTCAGGACGTTGAACCGTCTTCCATAGAGCTGACAGAAGTACTGGGAGTCGTCCTCGCCAACAAAGGAGATCTGGTTGAGGGGGAATACGACCGGGTAGTTGAGTCGCATGAGCAAGCGCGGAAGAAACAAGTATCGCCAAATGTTATAAGTGCACGCAAGCTGGTGAGGTCTTTATATATACATAATTCAAATCCCAGTTCCCATTGGTAAGGGATGGCGAGAAGCAAAACAGTTGACATGTGTTGGAAATATGCTTCTGGCGGATACAACGCGGGACCTGAATGGATACACTAAAAGATGACATTTTCTTCATTTGAAATACTACAAGCATAATCTAAATCCTCCATACTACCCATCTTGGTAACCTGGCAGAGAGGCCCATTTCGCATCACATCGGTCTCGTAAGCCAGTCAAATAAGCTCCAAAGTGCTTGATCGAGCCTGGTTTTATGGAATTGGCCTTATGTCGTGTACAAATACCGTTCGAGTCGAGTCCCCGTGCCACCCACGATTACTACTAGCACTGACAAGGAAACGTGCTCCCGGATCTACCACTTTAGAATAGCACATTATATTAGTCACTTGACCAGATCCACAATGGGGGTTGCGTACGCATTTGAGACACATAGCCCCCGTGATGTCCCGGTATAATCTTGAATGGCACCCCTCCCCTGGATTTCACGTTTCCATCAGTTTCCCCAGCTTCGGCCGCGTTCCACAAACGGATATTGTCAATCGAAGCGCTGAGAAGGCATGGGAACATCAGCTTCACATTCTTGTCAGCGTCACGAGATCACAAAACACCCACCACGCGATGTGGCGACCATCAGGGAATGGCACGACACAAGACACCACCCCTGAACTGGGTGGGTTGCGAAGACTCCTCAGCAGGCGAGGTGTTCCGGAAGGCCTGGAGCATCCCAGAGACCGAACATCCCATACATCCACTGTTCCATTACGTCGGCCTGCATAGACGTGTGTACCATCTGTAGACCAACATGCCTGTAAATGCAATTAAAAATACCCAAGATGACATATCAATTCCAGGACGTACAGAAACACACCACGGCGGTGTTTTTTCACTCATCCACAATCTTCCAACCCCTCGACCTGGGGTATTGGCTCGCTTATCCCACAGCATAATCTGGCCATCGATCGCGGCAATCATTAAAATGTCCGGAGAAAACGCCGCGCTACTCTCTGGATTTAACAGAGGCGGCGCATTCTTGGGTGGGGCGACAGCAGAACCTTGCAGCGGCCTTACCACCTTCTGGGACTGCTGATTTTGGTGCACGGATTTCGTGTCTGGGACAGCAAGACTGGCATGCCCACTCATAGAAGGACTTTCCTTCTGATGATTCACAGCTTGGTTTGCACTACTGCTGTCCATCGGAGAAGCACTGTCTACTTCTCCGTCGGCGTCCGGTTCATCGTCAAATAGAGGATCGAAAGATGCGTCCGATTTAGCGTCGGTCTCTAGAGTCGGCGGATTTGAAATGGGATTCTGATTCGGAAACATGCTCGGGTCCCGTGGCTGTTGAATTTCATGCACTCGTCCCCCGTTGTCATCCGCGGAAATGGGAAATGTATCCGCATCGGCCATAGAAGCATCGCTCTCGTTCTTGTGGCTCATGAAAGCGGAAGAGGGATGGAGATCATCCCATTCTCCGGCTGTGGCCGCGGAGAATATGGAACTGAAACATTGAGTGAGTGGATTTAGCGGTCTCACAGCAATAGCGACAAGCTGTGCGCCATGAGCGGTGAATTTTCGGACCACTTGGCCAGTATTTAGGTCCCATTGCTGTATGCAGTACGGTCTACTCGCGACGATGAAGTTCCTAAGCGACGAAGACTCACCATTGCTTCTCCATCCCAACTCGCACTGAATAAACCTTTCTCATCATGATCTATCGACAACGCTGAAACAGGTCCACGATGACCGTGTAATACATGGATCAGCCTTCCAGGGTCGTGCCTTACGGTGAAAAGGTTGATATGGCCGCGCTGCGCATTGGACTCAGGACTAGTGATTTTTAGTCAAAGCGATACGTACTTTCGTTCCGCCAAGAGCCCACAGGGCGTCGGAGTGCATAGCCAGGCTGTAAACTGGCGACAACAAAGGCTCTCCAGCAGTCGGATACCCAGCCTGAGGGCCTAGATAGTCCGGGTTCTCCCACCAGCATCGTATCTGACCAGCCTTCATGTTACCCTCGACGACGTTGCAATGATGACGCTGGGGGGCTGTCAGCGTGATCTTGCCATTAACGGAAGTAAAAATATCATAATCGCGAATATAGCCGTCCTCTGAGCCAGTGAGGAGATGTGATATGCAAAATGAGGAAGCCAAGGCGTGAGTAGGTTCAGGGTGAGGAATGGCGCAGACCGCCTCGACGGTGAACGACCGAGGTAGTTTGCTGGGGAGGAATAGCAGACCTCGTTTTCGGACCTCCGCTGGCGAAGGCGATTGAGGTCTCACTAGAGATTCTTCTTCAGAGACGTGAAAGAAATGTCAATGGGATGTGCTGCACCTTCGGGTGGGTCAGGGGTAGGAGACTGGGGTGATGGTTGCCTGCTTGTTGGTGGTGCCGGCGAGGAAGGGACTAGGTCTGCATCTAATGGTAGTTCTACGGCTGTCTCGTCTTCGTCCTCCTCCTCCTCCTCCTCGTCCGAATCATCAGTAGGTGATTCCTGGTCCAGACGGGAGTGAGTGAGAGCAGCACAACTATATATTACATGACACACTTCCTCCGCCTCAGATGCGTCTTCCACGCCGTGCTCGAGGGCACCGAGGAGGTCCTCGTCTATTTCATTGTCCTCGTCGCCATCTGCGTCGGTAGTACGAGTTTCGAATTCGAGGTCGTCTATAGTTTCTCCTTCGGAGTCGCTGTGTGCCATAGCCAAGCACCCGTCCGAAGTTCACACGAGCTAGTATTCCTTCCTCAATCATCAAGATGGTGTTGGCCGACCTCGGACGGAGGCTCAATGCCGCCTTTGTGTCTCTCAACAGGGCCCCCGTGGTAGACGAGAAGGTGACTCCAAGGTCGCAACCAAGCCCGTGTCCTCTAATATTCACGATCCAGGTCCTAGACACAACCCTCAAAGAAATCACCGCCGCTCTGCTCGAGGCTGATGTCAATGTCAAACTCGTCGCCTCCTTGAGGCAAAAGGTCAAGATCAAAGTGAAGGCGGCCCTCGATGGCCCGGATAAATCAAAGGATTCCAACAAGAAGACGCTGATACAGAAGGCATATTTCTGTCCGTTCGCTACCCACAAGTTGCTTACTCGCCTTTGGCAGGTGGTTTTCGACGAGCTGGTCCATCTGGTAGATCCGGGTGTTGAGCCATATAAACCGAAGAAGGGTCAGCCCAATGTCATCATGGCTGTCGGTCTCCAAGTGCGTCGTCTCGCATCGCAGTTACAAACCCGTGTCATCGTCCCACCCAGGGGAATGGCAAGACTACGACCTGCACAAAACTCGCTGTGTACTACCAGAAACGAGGTTTCAAATCTTGTATCGTCTGTGCGGATACGTTTCGTGCTGGTGCATTTGATCAAACGCGGCAGTCCGCAACTAAGGCGAAAGTGGCTTACTTCGGGTCATACACTGAAACGGACCCAGTCGTGATCGCTGCACAGGGTGTTGCAAAATTTAAGAAGGAACGATTTGATGTCATCATTGTCGATACATCTGGCCGACATAAACAGGAGTCAGAGCTCTTCCAGGAAATGGTTCAAATCAGTGCAGCCGTTAAACCGAACATGACAATCCTCGTTCTCGACGCCAGTATAGGTGAATTTATCTGTCGTTCTTCGGTCCTCATTAATTGCTCACACTCTACTTTCTCAGGCCAGGCTGCCGAAGCTCACAGTCGGGCCTTCAAGGAGAGTGCAGACTTCGGCGCCATAATCGTCACGAAGATGGATGGCCATGCCAAAGGGGGTGGTGCTATATCTGCGTACGTATACTGGTGGCTTCTTCACAGAACTCTCACAAGCTCCGCTCAAGTGTCGCCGCAACGAAGACGTCGATTATTTTCCTTGGGGTTGGAGAGCATCTGCATGACCTTGATCGCTTCTCTCCACAACCTTTCATTTCCAAATTACTCGGTTTGGGCGACATGCAAGGACTGATGGAACACATGCAAGATTTGGTTAAGCAAAATCCAGACAAGCAGAAGGAGATGGCCAAGAAGCTCGAGGAAGGCAAGCTCAGCATCCGAGATTGGAGAGAACAAATACAGAACGTGATGAATATGTCCGTCTCTGGTTCACCGAAGTCACTTGTCACTGCTGAGGTAGAAATTATTTTCTCTCAGAGGTCCGATCAGCAAGATTGCATCCATGATCCCAGGCCTTCCACAGGAGCTCCTTGCAGGCTCGGATGAGGAAGGGTCACTGCGCATGAGACGCATGATTTACATCACAGACAGCATGTCTTCGAAAGAACTTGAATCTGATGGTTCGTTATTCTGGGAAACAGGAAGAGATGGGAAACCCGTTGGGCTGACATGGAGAGTTACACGTGTGGCCAAGGGAAGCGGGACCAGCGTGCGTGAGGTCGAGGAACTATTATGCCAGTACAGAATGATGGCACAGATGGCGAAGCAGGCCGGCGGGAAAAATGGGTGGTGAGTGGACCAGTCTACCTCTTGATTGTCGGCTTACTCATTTCTGTCACAGGCTGCAAGCGATGCAAAAAATGCAGAACGTCGCTGGCGGGAGGGGGCGTGGTGTCAATGGCATGCCGACACCTGCACAAATACAAGCAATGCAGGTAGGAAGGATATTGGTCTCGAAAGGACCCCAAATTACACTCTTCCTTACGCCAATTTTACTTGCAGCGCGCTATGCCACCTGGTATGCTACAACAAATGCAACGACAACTACGGAGCGGCGGTGGTATGCAAGAGATGATGAAAGCCATGATGCAGGGTCAAGGAGACCAATTCGACATGGAAGAAATGCAAAGTAAATAAGTTGCTTTCAGTTGCGAGCCCAATTCACACACTCCCCACAGGAATGATGAGCCAGATGGGCGGTGGTGGCCTTGGTGGATTCCCAGGGATTGGAGGGCCCAACATGGCGGACATGTTCAAAATGATGGGTATGGGTGGCGGCGCTGGTCGGTGACAGCCGGTGGCTCTCATTGACATACATGGCATATTACTACATGCACAGTGCTACTTTTCGCCCGATACGGGAGTTGGTAGTGTGCCAAGGTTAAGTTCGGGTACTGTATTGAAGTCTGCTATTTAGTAAGGCTCAGATGAACCATCAGAACGGTACTAGTGGCGAGTTGTGGAGACTTCCTTAGAGGACGTTCTTGGGAGCCTGTTCATTTTTCCACTTTCTCTTCTTGACCGAAGCCGCATTTTTGTTCCCAAAGATAAACGCAGAAGTGTGCTTGTCTGCTCCAGTCTTACGGGAGATGGCCGACGACCCTTCAAAGGTGATCTTTGGATGGATGGCGTCGATCAATTTGCAGAACACCATGCCAAGCTAGCCTTTGGACATACCAACCAAAGACCCAGGAAACCGATGGCACCTGTACCCCACATAAATGTTGTCGCCAGGGTGCTTACGGTCGGATTTCCATAGGACACAAGTGCCATCGCCAGGGAAGTTGCGGTGACAGGCCACAAGAGGGGGTGGCTGTTGTTCGTGCGCTGGAGACCAGTTGGCCAATCGGTCGGTATCTACAAAGGTACAATACGTGCTCATGTGCCTCAACCCTTGCATAAGAGCAGGGAAGCTGCCTACCATGGCGACAATCGTCAGCGATGCGACGCCGAGCATAATACCCAGTTGAAGAGCGAAAAATTTCTCAAGGGACGAGAGTGTCCTCCGTCCTCCTGATTCATCTGCCAGGAAAAGAAGGAAGCGGGGGAACAGCGTCAAACAGAGGGAGAACGCTGCGAAACTATGTAGAAAATGCAGTCTTAAGGCTACTTTTGCCGACGAACAAGCGTGCCACGAACATTGACGCCGACGTCCATGCCCAGATAGAAACGGATGCATCTGTCTTCCGAGTCGCAGAGTCTGTATTGTCGGCCGAATTGCTGCTTTGTCTCACTTGCGAGAGATCCTCCATCTCGATGATATTATCAGCAGACGTTCTGTCAGCATCAGTGGGGGGAAATGCCATGAGACTCAGTACTTGCGAGTAGGTAACAGTGGCAACGTGGCAGTTAGCGTGGAGTTGGCATTTACGCTGTGTACTTTGGATATGGCAAGGTGCCTCGTGTTTTAGTGTGTCACTACATACTTTTGATCGTTCCCACTATCGACTGTCGTTTTCCCCACAGCTGACAGGCTCCCGTTGCAGGAAGCCCTCAATCTGGCTCTCTCCACACAGCGGCAAAATGCGGGGAAGTTCACGCCCTCGCCATGTTAAAGTTCACGTTTCCCCTATTATACATACTGACTTTAATATATGCACACAGACCCCTCCTATGAGAGTAATGATCATGGCAGGTACGCCATGTAGTAATTTCACGCACCCTGACCACAATTTTTAGGGTTCATGTGTTATATTACTGATAGTGAGTTGCACAACCTTCTTCAATTGGACACAACTCAAATATTCCTGCAATGCCGCGATCTGTGGTCTTGGGGTGGGAATCACATTGTGGATCGTGGGTGGGTCTGTCGAGCAGGCCGATTAGGTTTGCCTGCTGTGTACATAGCAAGAACAGAATTCCTTGTGACGCAACCTTGTTCACAAGCCAATCCTGAGTCAACCAGGGCTAGAGCTCTGTCTCCATCCGCAGAAGTGCCACACTAAGACGACCCTGTGAAGCGTAAGGCTCAGGGATAACCGAGACGTCCACTCAGTAATAAGTCCATCCATGCTCAATGTATCGGCCTTAACAGTTGGCCTATTCTCGATATCGCCAATTTGGGTCAGCGGCATGTGTATCGGAAATGTATGCTCGACTCGACTTCGGAGGTACATCGGGCGAAATGTGAGTACTTCTTTGCCAAATCTGAGAAAGTATGCGGAGAGTAATCCTTGTACGTGTACAATAGTAATCTTTCGCCCAAAACGTCAGCGGGGCACATGCTGTGCCGAGGACTGGCCGCATATGATCGGACGATGTGTCAGTCGGTTCAATATGTTGTTGTTCTCTTCGGTACTTATGGAACGGGCCCATCAGGAGGGTGACGATTCCATGGGAAATATGGACGGTCTTGGGCCAATTGCCTCGAGTCTCAAGACCGTCTTCGTTACACCTCCGCGTTTCATGCCCATGCGCCTCCTTTCCACGTGTCCCAAGGCGATACCCAGAGATAGTGCCCGTATTCCGGTCGATGTTGCATTCCATCCGTTCGTTTACTAACGTTTTTGGGTTTTTGGTCCCTTGCTTTATTGTTGCGGATGGGAACAGCGTGTTAATTTTTGCTTGTCGGTCGTGTCAATTTAAGCGACTCCTGCCTGGAAAAGATGATCTTGTCCACGCATGACGATATGGTTCCCCCAGATTACGGTAACTGCATTCTTATTTCTAAATCTTTGTATTTATATTTGCTATTAGCTTGGCTTGTTTAATTCGTAATACGTGGGGCAGTCCACCAGGGTTCTGCGGTATGCATCAACTGACCTTCGGCCGGCACATGAACTTTTCAGTGAGGTATTTTAAAAACATCTCCGCGGTGACACACCAGGGGTGGGACAGATGACCTATATCTAACACTTCCATATACCGAAGCAATCGTGGCATGAGTCTGTCGACTGCAGAATCTGCTGTACGTGTTGTTTCACATTTGTCGCGCGTGAGGACGGAGATGTAGACGGGCCCACGTGCGAGCCAGTATAGTCAATGTCAAAGCCAGCGAATGGGTTCACCGTGCGCTTTTCTATACATTCTTCTACCTGTTGTAAAGGGATACCAGGTGCGTATGGGGACAGGTTGAGTACCAGTTGAGTTTCAGCTACTGGCTATTAGTAGTTCGCGAACTCACGGGAACGGCTTCCTCTTGCCGACCAGGCCAGCTCGCTCGAAGGACGGCTCACTTCCGTGGATCTTTGTACCTCTAAAAGACGTTGGGTTCCCATGGCCAACGCGAGACTGCGGAATCGATCAGGGTACATAAGTAAAACCTCGGCACTAGTACTAGCACTCACGATGTGACACGCTGCAATAGGCTGCTTCAAACCTGTGTAAATGGAGTTCCTGAGTTGTGCTCTGCATCGGAGATTGGCAAGGCTCATGGACCTCACAAGACCAGCATTGCGGACGACGAATGAAAGCATTGTATTGACCCAGATCACTTTGCGGCGGCAGTCTCTCGAACTGACCTCTAGTTATTGTCTTTCCGGAAAAACGTGCCGTTCGAGTTATCGGAATGGCGTATTCGGCTGTCTCGTCTGGCGAACTGATATCATGTATCATAGAGCTTGAACGGATTTGCCATTTGCAGTTAGGGCATTGACCGTGAGTCTTGCTGCCAGGCTTTCACAATTTTTGAGGGCGGAGTACGCGAATAGTGGCTCATGGAGTTACGTCATTGCGTTTGACAGGCCTGGGTAGCTAAGTACGGGCCTCGTCCTTCCTCACGGCGGCTCTCAATTTGAAGAGCCCACCAAGCTACACTGATCACTGAGGCCCTTCGAAATGTACCTTCCTGCCATTCTCGACTTATTGCAGGCTTCCCTCTCATTGTTTACTGGGCTACCTGAAGTTGACCCTCCGACGAATGTCAGGCCGTATGAGTCAGACAGACTTGGTATCGTATCACCGTACCATGATAGGGCACATGTCCCAGGGGTGGAAACAGAACTTCCAAGGGACTGCACTGTGGACCAGGTCATGCTGGTACGTGTCATCTTGCACCATGTATTGTACCGTTAACTAGTTGGGGCCCTCAGCTTCATCGCCACGGTTCTCGTGGTCCCACATGGGAGAATGAGTATATCCAAAAGCTGGTCGAAACCTTGGATAATTCCTCGCAAGCCATCCGCAAAGCTCATTTACCGCCGAACTTGCGGTTCCTCAAGGACGGGTACAAGTCCGATTTGGTACCGCACCAGTTAACTGCCATAGGCCGCCAACAATTGTTTGACCACGGCGTAGAGTACGTGTTAATTCTTGTTTCACCCTAGAATACCACAATCCCTCACCTATATCAAGTTTTGCACTCCAGTACCCAACCCTATCAACGAATGTGGTACTGTCCAGCACTGTACAAAGAGTCGTTGATTCTGCCCATTACTTCGGATATGGATTCTTCGGTGGGGATATCGATAAAGTAGACTTTATGACCGTGGACGAGCTTGATGTCCCTGTCAACTGGATAACACCTTGGAATTCGTGTCCAAATTACAGTGAAGACGAGGGCCATGCAGTAAGGGTAAATGCACTCGTGCACTCCCCTGTAGTTGACAGTGTCATAGGCTGCCTCCGCGTGGAATAGCAAGTACGTTCCCCCAATCACTCAGCGGTTGAGTAGACAACTTGGTGTCGACCTTTCCGATGACGACACTCGGGGTGCATTGTACGCTTGTCCTTTCGACCTCGCTGCCCATAACGAGTCTCCCTGGTGTGCTGCGTTTCATAATCACGAGCTCAGAAGCCTCGAGTAAGTTTCGGCATTGAATTGCGAAGTGGCTGCTGACTACCGTAGGTACGAATATGACTTCCTTATGAGTGGGTACATGTCCAGAAATAAACAAGGACCAACGCTTGGTTCCGTGTACGTGAACAAACTCATAGATCGGTTTGTTTGAGTGCTTCTCGCGACAATTGCGGAGGAATGTTTATCGGCCTTTTATTGTAGCTTCACAAATACCACTGGTCACGCAAAAGAACTTTACCTGGAATTCGGCCATGATACAAGCATCTTACTTGTGCTATCTGCAATGGCGTTGAACAGGTGGGCCGTTCCATGCCTTCGCGGAGCTTATCCTGACCGTGTTTTCACCGCAGAGACCCGACGCCGCTTCCTATAGACCACATTCGTACCCACCGCAAGTTCCGGACCTCGGAACAGGCTCCTTTCGCTGCGCAGATGGTCTGGGAGAGGTTCTCATGCAAGAAATCGTGAGCAATAAGCTCTCACTGAATGTAATTCATTGACCAACGAAAAAAAAGTTTCCATGGCCCTCAAATTCGGTTACTTCTGAACTCAGCAACATATCCTTTGACAATTTGCCAAAAGTCTTTCAAAGACAAGGAATTCGGGAGTTGCTCTTTGAAGGAGTTTATAAGGGCGAATGAGTTGAGCCGGAAAATTCATTACAATAACACGGCCTGGAATACTAGCTGTGTCGATTAAAAGAAAACGTTGAGATCTTGTCATATCCGTTTTGGCCCCATGACGATGTATTATTGTATGTGTATCATGGAAGACCGGTGGTATTGGGGTAATCCATTTTGCATGAAGTGCCAGTTGTGACAGATGCCAATTATCTCCACATTCAATAGAAGTAGTATTGTACAGCGGCACTGATTGATATATGTTCACGGATAACGCAACAAGAAATACCAAGTAAATGACAGATTCACTTCACCATCCACCTTGGTCCCAACCACCGGAGTTCTGGATCATGGCTGCACGCTGTGGGTTCATACCTGGAGGAATGTGGGGCGGAGGCTGTCCCATTGGCGGTGGCGGATGCGGGTGCGCATACGCGGAGGGAGTCTGATAACCAAAAGGCGGTTGACTCGGCATCCCATAACTAGAACTAGGGATGCCGCCTCCGTAATGAGATGGTGGTGCTGGGGTTTGGCCGCCGTGAGGATTGGGAGTACGGCCAGGGACCTGGCGAACGGACATTTGCCCAGGCGTTACATGCCCCGGGGTCCGTGCTGGAGTACGGGCACCAGCGCCGTACGGCGTTTTCCCGCCTGCACCCGTGTTTGTAAGGTTTTGTGACTGGTGAAGGTGTCTAGACAACCTGGTGTCAAAAAGAAGACAGACGATAAATTAAGCCGTGCTGACGCACCTGACTTTGAAGGCATCGCACAGTTCTGGCACACCCGCGACAGGAGCCTCAAATAGGCAATATGATTCTGGAGTAACGCGCACGGGCTGGGAAGGCAATGAGCCAGTGCAGCCGGTAGCGAATAGAATACGTTACCCAAGTCTGTACGGTGGCATTCTTGTTTGCCAAAAAGCACAAGTTGAAGTGGCCAGGCTTCCGGCGGTTCAGTGTAAATCCGTACGCACTTTTAGCAGGGTTGGCAGCCACAAAATTCTTCAAGGACAAGTCTAGAATGTGAATGAGCATGGCGTACGCCAATGGATACTCAAGATAATGGTACTCACGCAATTCATCTTCAGGCCCGTGTTTGAATTTTTCGTGGGCCATAAGTTCCTCCACTTTGCGAGCGATCGCTTGCACATGGTTGACAATGAGCTCATCCAAATCGGCGTACTGGTGCTTGTCATCAACAGCCAATATTGGTCCGCTTGGAGTGTTGATCTCAGTGACATCTAAGCACGCCAGGATCAGAAATTGGGCAGAAATTGGCACAAAAAGCAAAGGCATACCGATATGTTGATACAGCTTGTCGTCTACCTTCCATGTGACTGCAAGGTGATCCACACCTTTGGAAGACGGACGAATGACCACGTCTCCACGTTGCTGCTTCTCCAAGAAGCTCTCGGCTTGAGTGGCATTGAAATTGTGGAAATTAGGATGTTTGATAACCCGCCTCGTCCGATCCGTCTCAGCGCGCTTCTTGCGAGCCTGCATTTCCAGATCGCGTTCGTACTGTTGAGTATTCCAGTATTCGTCGCGCTTGACACGTCGAAAGAGCCCGTCGCCTTGATTCAGGTCTATGGAACGGGTTGAGAGGACCACCTGAAAGTGATCTGCTGGCAGGTCGAGATGCACCTCCACGACAACGGCTTGTACTGTTTGACCCTTCTTGAACATGGTTTTGGGTCTCACATTTCCTTGGGCAGATAAGTAGTCAGGCGTTATGATGCCCTCAATGCCAGAGTCCAATCGCGTGATGACTGTGTCGTTCATCTCGATGCGGACAATGAGTACAGATATGATAAGGCCAGTGCGTAAGGTTCGTGGAGTTTCTCCACTTAGCATCGTCAAAACTTCCCAAGGTTGAAGTGCAGGGAAAGGCCCTCGTTGTTCTGCGAATGGCTTCAAAAGTTCCTCGCGAATGACGTTCAAGGTGTGACGTTTCCTATCTTCGTTTGCCTCGAACATATTAACGGCAAATTCGTCGAGGTTGAGTTCATTCAGCTTCCGTTCATTATCACTGTCCTCCATGATCAGAGATACGACGTGAGAAGGGTGTTCCCCATGAATATCTTCCTCATCAAGTTCGAGGGCATCTGTCGCCATTTTCCGCGCCAACTCGTAATCCTCGGGATGAATACGAGTGTCATCCAAAGGATCTGGTCCGTCGTCATCTGCATGACGATTTTTGGTGGGTTTCAGCGTCCACAGTCTTGGGAAATACGTAAGAAACCAGCAGCAGTTCAAGAAGATCTTGGTGGTGAGCAAGCTCGATTTGATGAACTGATCACGATTTACAAGATTTCCTCCCTGACCAGGTATGTTAGAGTAAATATAGCCTGTTATCCAAATTGCTCACAAGCTGAAGCAATCTTTCTCACTAAAGCGTGAGCTTTGCGAGGGCCGAGACCGCAAATAAATGGCAGCAGGTGCTGATAGTAGGAGTCCTGTGACTGCGCGATTGATATCAACACCGACTTTATTGGTCACGTCTACCAGTACTCTCTCGAGCGCAATCAGAAGTTTCTCTTTCGGTATCTGCATGACGATGAACAACAAGTGTCGGGCCAGATGATATACTTGACTCACCAAATGCTGGTCTTCATCCTCGAACGAGATGGCAGTGATGTCAGCACCGAGGGCGGCATATTCGTTGAGAGGGTTTTGCGCATAACGAGCAAGACCAACAGCAGTATTGGCGATAGGAGAGAGGGTACTGAACTCCTCTGCGGCACGCTTGCTATGTTGGTAAATGCGTGCGACTTCGTCCCGGACGTAGATAACAGGAATATCGAAGACTTGCTCATTGACAGTCTCCGGTGGGCGCCATTCCTGGAGCAGGAGGGGTCTCCTTCTACCGCCCTGCCGCTGAGGACCGCCTTGCACCTCTCGCAGAGAGCTTTGTTGTCGCCATACTGAAACCACCCACCACGATGACATCTGGACGGCGCCTTTTCAGTAAGTCAGTAAACTCATCACGATAATCTTGGTCAACCAAGTTATCAATCTTGACATGTTCCCTAGCCTGCCCATATCATCCAAGATGACCATTGTTATAGCATCTTTCTGAGGGTCGCCCTTCCCCCAGGAAATCGCAAGCACGGAAGGCGAATACCCAGGTTGGGAATCAGGCGTCGCAAAGGGTGCAACGTCGATGCGCTACGTTACGAGCTCAGTCAGAGGCGTTGCCTAGAGAAACGTTGTTTCTCACGACGAACCTCTCTGAGTTTGTTACCACAGTGAGCGGCGAGGGCATCCTCAACCTCTTCGCGTAGCCACTCCCGACACCACTTCGTACCGACGGGGATGAGGTGCTGGTCAAGGGCCTCTTGCACGACCCGCGACCTTTCCTCGTTCCATGCTTTGGCGATGTCGCTGTAACTGTCAGAGGCAAACGCATCATTCAACAGGCGTTCGAATCGGCCCTTGGCCTCGTTCGTGAGATATATCGACACGTTAACAAGGTGTTCTGATTCCGCCGCAAGTATATGGAGGAACTGGGCACTATCCAACATTTGGCTGATCGGCTTGTGGTGCAGATACTTGAAATTGAAGTACGGATGGTGTTCGTCAATCTTGTTGATGCCCCGTTCCGTGGGTTGGACAGAAACTTGTGCCTCAGCTTTGAAAAGGTCGCGCAATGTTTGTCTGAGAAGTGGGTCCTTCCCAAGTTCGGTGGCGAGGATCATTCGAGCGCGGCGTAGCAGCGCCGCAGGCGTCTCAGGTATCATGGAATCGGGGTTGGCAAACTGTTCTGCAAAAGCGGTCGGATTGAGCTCTTGATCTTCTACAAAGTTGGGTCGATCTGATGAAATGAAGTTTTGAACAACCTCGTGTGGCCGGATCCCAAAGCCCTAGTAAAGTAAAGTCAGGGGTACGATAGATAGCGGTATAGTTGGACTGACGTCAGCAAGTTTGGAAACAACGCTCTTCTTGGCAATTTCGTAGGCGGACACTCGACTGGGAGGTTTTCGCTTTCGGTCGGTAATTTCCTCATCATCGTGGAAATGCAAGTCAAACGTATCCTGTTTCCTGGACTTGTATTTCATACTCAGCCACTCTGTACTGTCAGCCACCATCTCCACTGTGTCAATCTTGGGTTTCAACATCTGCTCGAAATAGTCGTCTTCTGCGTTCAATCGGGAGTATGCGGCGAAGAGGGCGTTACGGCGTTCTAGAAGAGAACGGAATTTCTGGCCTAATACATGTATCCTCCACAGCTCAGCAAGACTGATGAGGTCGATTCGCGTGCGCATTTCTTGGGGGTTGAAATAAGAAATATAGTCGCGCTTGTGCGTCCATATATAAGGAACTTCAAATTCTTGAACGAACAGTAAACGGAGAGCATACGAAACCGCCAAAACCAGAGCGTCGCGATATGGACGGTACGGCCCGTTGTCGGAGAAAAAGTCCCTGGTCTTCCTGGCGGACAAACGAGACGTGACCCAAGCGGCGGCATCGTCGACGTCCGACTCGGTAAGATTTTGATGCAACGAAAGGGTGGAGGAATGTGAAAACGAAGATGTGACCAGCTGCATCCTTTCGGGAATATCTTGAGCACGGATAAGATCGTCGTCTTCCGTCAACATGCGGGCACGAATCTCGGAGGGCTCAAACACCTGGGTGATCCGGGTCAACTGTGCCATGGAAGACGAACCTGCGCCGCACTCACATCCTGATATTTCATCTCTGACTTCTGAGCCTCTTCGTCAAGTTCGATCTCATTGTCTCCTACCAACGCCCAATCGTATTCGTGACCATCCCCGAAGACTTCGTGTATTTCATCCCATGCGCTGAATAGAGCAAGAATAGAGTATACCGCTGAGAATGTGGCACGGGACTCACCTAGCGTCGATTCCAGACAACTCAGGTATGGAACCCATAGCCCTCCTACGCTGCCTCTCCAATTTCTTCCTCTCGCGCCGCCTTTCCTCCCGTTCCTGTTCATCCAAGCCACCAGCCTCCTCCTCGTCTTCGTAATCTATAAAGTCATCCATATCTTCCTCGTCCTCTTGACCGCGTCCTGCTCGTTCATCGTCCCATATACGCTGAATGTCTTGAACCTGGGGTAAATCCTCGTCGTCGTCCAGGTCATCTTCGGAAGACTCGACCACTTGTTTCCGCCTCGAAGAAGAAGCGGGTGGCGACCGGTCTTCACGGCCCCTGCGCAGACGAGTAAGACGATTTCTGAAAGAAGTACCCGTATTCTCCTCTAGAAGCTCGAGATCGTCCTCTTCTAGAGCAACTTCTTCCTCTTCTGCTAGGGGTTTAGCATGGGAGGCTACCTGAGACGACATGTACCTACCGCGTCTGCGATGGCGTCTCTTTCGACGTTTCCTGCGCCTCCGACGTTCCTCCTCCTCGTCTTCCTCTTCCGCCTCTTCGTCCTCGTCTACAATAAAGCCATCCCTGATCCTTTTTTCCTCTTCTTCGTCGTCTTCCCCTTCTTCTGAACTGTCCGTCACGGCCACATCGTCTGCCATGGGTGCATCGCCAGCCTCCTCCTCTTCTTCGTTGAAGTCCATTGGGTCATCTTCGTGGATGGCTCCATCAACAGGATCGCCTGGCAGGGAGGACATGGTGGATGGATGTTGAGCGAGGGCCAAGTCCACCATAAATGATTATATAATACAAGCAAAAGTGAAGTGGCTGGGGTCCACACTTGGTTTTGCGTACCATGACCATGACCACTGAACTTGATAGAGAGTTCATGTTGCAGGCTTTGAACGAAGCAGGTAAATGTGAACCAGTGCAGACCGCTTTCTGCGTTGGTTGTGTGCTCGTCGTTCGTTTGCACGACCAGGCTCCCGTCATTCTTTCCACCGGATATTCTCGTGAGCTACCTGGCAACACGCACGCCGAGGCCAATGCCCTCGCCAAGGCGCGACTTCTCTCAGCACCGCACATAGTCACTCTCTTCCCATCTCTCTCTCCTACCCCTACTGTTGACGATCTCCTTGCGCTGGCTGATGTCTATACTACGCTGGAACCGTGCTCCGTCAGAACATCAGGTCTCCCACCCTGTGCCGATGCCTTGATACAAGCCAAGGTCAAACGATGCATTATCGGAGTCGGAGAACCTGATGATTTCGTCAAGTGCGAAGGAGCAAGGAAATTGCAGGAAGCTGGCATCGAGACCGTTTGGCTGCATGACATGCAAACTGAATGTCTTGCCGCAGCCCGCAGAGCACATGTACCGACATAGCAGTAGATTCCCAACTTTGCTGTTAGTACGTATTCATACATTATGGCTGCGTGTTATTCACTGCCAATGGCAGAAACTTCTCTACCGTCGCTGACCACGTCTTGATTACTTCCATGGCATGATCCTTGTCCATGAGTGCAGGTGCACTCTCGACAGACATTGTTATAGCGTCTAGCTTCTCATCAATTACAATGTCAATCATCAGGTCGTCCTTTGAACAGAACACATTAATATCCAACAAAAACTACTACGTAGCAGTATGGGACAAACCTTGATTAGCTGTGCTATGGGTAGTTCATCGATGACCGATGCCTCGGCCAGGGCCCCCTCTTCCGGCACACTATAATCCACCTATGCAAGGTGTGTTCATATTCCCGATTCTAACTTCATACAAAAACTTACTTCAACCGCTTTGAAGATCTCGCTATCTGCAGGACCCTGGGATGCCCTGAAAATGTTGACGAAGACGTTTGTTAACGGCAATCGTTTTCCTTGAGTCACCCAAGTATCAACGTCTTCAAGTCCAGTTTGCTGAACGATGGGTGTTCGTTGGTGAAGATCTTCCTGCAAGCAACGTGCGCCTTGTACCATATCATCCGCAACGTTGAGGTACACTGGTAGGACATTCATACACGGGAAGGCAAATTTTTCTACCCCTTGGACAGAACCTGTGCGACCTGCATGCCAGAGTCCAAAGATGACTGTCTTGCGGCAAGTATAGACGGACTGCACGGTTGCCCAACACGCTAAGAGGATGGCGCTCAATGTTAAGTCAAGGGCTTGGGCTTTGCGTTCCAGCGCTTTCATTCCCACGGCAACCGCTCTTGCGGTTACGATCGTCCTTCGCGGTGATCTTGCCTGGGAAATCAGAGGTGGAAAGTAACTCGGGTCGACTAACGAGGGTATTGCGGACTTCCAATAGGTCTCTTGCCCAGAAAGAAGGCTCGGCGACGCATTGAAGGAGCGTAGAAACGCAGCCATGTCAGGGATACTTGCTGGCGGATAACCTTGACATAATAAAGTCAAATCTCCTAGTAGGAGTGAAAGACTGAAAGCATCGTATTGGAAGTGATGCATCCGGAGGAGTAAGTAAGTCTTGTGATGGCACGAAAGGAGGATTCCTCTTGTCTGGGGAACACTCGGTGCTATCGGTGATGAGATAATCGCTCTCATCCTGTTCTCGATTTGCGATCCCAAGTCACCGTCAGCCAATTCTTCGACTCTCTCCTCTTCTAAGGCTATCTTCGCGTCTTCAGAGAAGGTTACTATGCGAGGCTCAGTACCCCCCGGCATACAGGCAAACGTTGAACGGAGAATTGGATGATATGCGATCAAGGCTTCCCACCCCTTGCGAATGCCTTCAAGAGCTACGGTGGGTTTAGCCTCATATGCGAAAACATGTTGGAACCGACTGTGGCCACTGTTCTGCCATGCCCCTATGAGCCATTTCATGCCTTCCGTTGCATGGGTAACCGAAGCTATTTGGGGTTGCAGTACAGCTGGGAATCTGTTGACGACCTTCGCAAATTCCTCCGGGGAGACTTCTGTGGGCCCAGTGACATCAACTGTCGTATCGACCTTAGCCGTTTCCAAAGCAATTCTACTCTTGTAAACAAGGTCCCCGATGCACCTGCTGGAGACTATATCGGCAACTGTTACTCTCAGACCGACCTCTCTGCACTTCGCGCCGAGGGCTATAGCAGTTATCGAATCAACCCCAACGGCTGTGAGGGATAGAGAAGGATCAAGATCCTCCGCATGGCATCCGGTGATTGACGAGAGAATATCCGCAAACGCCGGCGGAATTGAGGACACTTCAGGTGGTGCCCTGGTAGGCATGACATCCTCGTGAACGGCAGTGGTTACATCACCATCACCTAAGGCCATATGCTCTGGATGGTTTATTATCTCATTTAGCATGTCTTGCAGTCCCTCCATCGCAGCCTCGATCTTCTGGCGATCCATGACAGTTTGAAGGCAGGCCATCTTAACTAAGAGACCTTCTTCTAGTTCATAAAACTCTACATTTAGAGGATACTGAGGCAGTCGATTAGTCTTGTGCGACTCAGGAAGGGAGGCAATAAGTACCTGAACATGTGCACCGAACTCTCCGGCGGCGTGCATCTTCCAAACCTTGCTGTGGTGGGGCGAAAACATTGGCTGAAAGAGAAACAGACTATGAAACAGGCCTTCAAAACCCGTACCCGCCTGGATGGCGCGAAGTGATACATGCTGCCAGGAAAGTGCGTCCACATTATTTTGGTGGATCTGTCGAACAAGATCTCGGTTGCTCATCCCCGCAACGAACTCCACGCGAAACGGTATTGTGGTCTGAAGTATCACTTACACCTCCAATCTCCGCCACGAAAGGATACACACGTACCAACATAGGTCCTATGACATCTTCCGCACCATCAAAGGAGCGCCCTGACACTACGTGACCAAAAACAATGTCCAGCGATGAGGTTAGTTTGGCCACGAATTTTGCCCATACAGCCTGTCCGATGCATTGCAAGGTGGCGCCAGCGTCATATAAAACCTGTTGTATCTTCTGTCGACTGAAAGACACCACTCGAGACGAAACGACGGCCTCAGGAGAACTCCGGAGTGCATGGATGGGGAAATGGGGTGGGCGATAGTGTTGCAGCTTTTGCACCCAATATGCAGTTGCAAGGTGCTGCTCCAGCAGGATGCGAGGCAGAAGATCAAAAAATTGTACTGAGATCGGAACTGACTGTGTTAGGTACACCTGCTCGACAACCTCCAAGAGCTTGGCAACTGATAAACCATCATACAGTGCATGATGCATCAACAAGACGAGATGTGTTCCATCCTCTCCCTCTCCTTGGATTAAGTGAAGGTACACTGGAGGCACAGTAAATGCAGATTCGTCGATCGCCTTCATATTTGCTACAAGCATTTTGATGCTATCTTGTAGGGACTCCTCGGTCAGTTTGATGTGCACCGCCCAGTTACATGGTGCGGCAGTGTGACAAGCTTGTATCCAGGTTTTTGCAATGGACACGTAATGAAATGTGGTGCGAAGAATGCTCAGATGCTGTACCACAAGGCCCCAAGCAGTCTGCAGACGACTTAAATTCGTTTTCGGTTCTAGAGTCATTGCAAACGCATGGAAGTACAGTTGACCTGATGTGGCGAGAGTCTACGGGATTGTCAGAATTATCAGAATCAGGCACCGGGGAGTAAACGCGACAGTACGTGCCTGGGACAACATTCCCGCCTGAAGTTCAGTCGTAGGAAATAAGGAGACCTCATCTTCCGCACATAACTTGTGAGTGGACGGATCAACATATCCCCGGAGCTTCTCCAGCTGTTGGTGGAAAAATTCGTTACTGGTGTCACTCGCCTCTTGCTGCACACGACGGGAGGGATGCGTGAAGACACTAAGTTGCCGCAACGTAGGGTGTCTCAATATGTCGGCTGCATTCACGTTGTAGCCACGTTGGCGTAGGACCCTGGATAGACCAATAGCTCTAATCGAGTCCAACCCCATGGAAATAAGCGATGTAGTAGGCAGTACATGCTCGGGTGAGACTCGGAGGAATTCGGATACTGCCATATTGAGTGGCTGCAGGTCCAGAGTACCACTAACATCGTCCTCTTGGACAGGGTCCTTAGTGACACGTTGGGCAGGTTCTGTATATTTCTCCAAGTCTCCTTGGATTGTAACCGGAAGCGAGGTAGCAAATCCGTGCTCAAGAACGTGGAGAAGAATAACTTCGAAATTGGCGAGTGCATGTTCGACCGTCAACGGAAGGTTGTCGCACTCATAGTATGCTGCTCGAATGACCAGGGCATCTTTCTTTCTATCGAGCAAGACTTCGACTGATAGTGGAAACTGTACGATTTGTCAGAATGCGTCTAGTCTAACGGCGCCAGCCCAGCTTACGTCTGGTCGGGACAGATCGCTGTGCAGGACATGCCATGCTTCGAAATTTGTTTCGTCCTTCATGGTGACCGCGAACAGAGTGTCAACCAATGGATATCCAGGTCTAATCCAACTCTGGATTTTGGAAAGAGACAGCTGTTCAAAGGCTACTGCTGCTGATATGTCTTCCTGAATACGTCGGAGACAGTCTTCTAAGCTGAGGCGAATCCGAACTGGAAGCACAGTTAACATGGGGTATGGAACAGTTCCTATTCCATCAACTGGAAGTAACCTCCCCGATCGAATGACCTGCGCACTCGGTAAGAGTCACCGTCGGATGTCAAGCGAAATAACGAACACCAAAGACGATGTCATCCCGACACTGGATATGTCGGGACAAGAGGACAGCGAACGCATACATTAGCACCGCCTGTAAGGTAACCTTGTGAGAGGCGACGAGTCCCTGGATCGTAGAAAGTGACTTCGTGATGGGGACTACCTTCTGCTGTGGCTGAGCGGACGGAGGAATGCCCTTCAGCTGATAAGTAGACCAATCAAAACTGCTAAACAGGGAGGTCCAGAAATCACGAGCAGCGGAAGTTTCAATTCGGTAAATATTTTCCAGTAATCCATCCATGCTGCAGACGAGCTCAGAAGATCTGTGGAAGAGCTCATCCTCCACAAACTTCAACACCACCGGCAACGATACGCCGTCAAATAGGGAATGATGGATGCTTAGTACCAACCTTCGATCATCTTGTTGAAGGTACGCAGTCAGACGAAACAACGGCAAGACTTCGGACGATTGGTTTATGTCCACAGCTAGAGACGAGGCTTCGTCGGCAAGGAAGGACGTGCAAAACGTATTGTCGTTATATGCTGAAGAAGGCTTCTCCAGCCACGGGAGTACGCACTCATCAGGTCGTAAGATAACCTGGACAAGCTGACTACCAAAGAAGAACACTGCCCTGATGACGTAGGGTAAGGGCCGCTGTCCATGGTCTCTTGCGAAGATGATACTAACCTCAAAATTTCCAACTTGTGCATAGTTGCTTGCCAGGCATCCCGGAGTTGTGAATTTGTTACCGCATCAGATATCTTCATGATAACATGTTGTACGCACGACGTTGGAACTGAGTCGGAATGGTATAGAACGCCTGCCTGAATGGGTAGCGGGGGCAGGACGCGCTCAATTCGGGTCGGCGGAATGACCTTCTCGATCACTGGAAGCCACTCTTCGGAAAACATTTTGACGTACCCGCAGCTTCGCGCATTCGCAGGTGGTTTCAGTAGTGTAGATATCCCAGCAATGGAAGGGTTCTGCATAATATCGGCGACTGAAACTGAAACATCAAACGCTCTATTAAGATCAGAAGTAAATTGTGCCAGGGACAAGGAGTCTAGGCCGTAACCGAAGAGGTTGGCGTGTATGTTGACAAGACTGGGATGTATTTTCAATCGCCTTGATAAACGAGAGACTAATTTCTCCACGACTCCAGGCGCGGGTGAGTGATCGGTGGCGCTGGATACTGTAGAATGATCAAGAGAAATAAGTGTGTCAAATACCGTCTCTTTAAATATCTGCGCTAGCGCCTTGTTGTCTGCCTTTCCATTGGGATTAAGTGGAAACCAGCTGAGTGGTATGATATGAGCAGGCCGCATATAACTCGGCAACTCCTCACAACCAGCACGTAGGGCCTCGAGCAAGCCCTTCGAGAAGGGTATGATGTTGGGCTTGACAACGCGACGGGTTGCAACGGGCACTTGGTAATCCCATGCAACAAAGCTAACTAGCTGTGGTGCGTTGCCATTTGCAATTGATGGATGTGAAGTGAGGATTGTCTCAGCTTCTAGTGGAAGCCCAAGACCTCTTCGAGCGGCATGACGCAGTACGGCTGTGATGCCCTCCGTTTCGATTCGTACCCCACGTAACTTGATCTGTGCATCAATCCTTCCTATGATGTCTAGCGTTCCATCTGGCAACATCCGTACGAGATCACCAGTGCGGTAGGCCCGCGAGCCAGTGCGCGGCCATTCCATGAAGGCGTTTGCAGTGAGGTCAGGCAAACGGTGATATCCACGCCCGACAAGCGGCCCAGCAACCACGAGCTCTCCAACTGCCCCTCGGGGGAGAATGTTCAAGTCTTTGTCAACGACATATGACGAAACGTTCGCAAAGGGCCGCCCGATGTTGCCTGTCGGAGTACTGCTGTCCACAAATCGTGCGCAACAACCGATAGTCACTTCACTTGGGCTTATAGGAATCAGTCTCGCTCGTCTTTTGAAATGTGACCTTAACCCACTTACCCATAGAAGTTAGCTAACCTGACCTTGGGATGCTCTCCCCACTTGTCAAGAATCTGCAAACAACCACCGAAATCAACAGGGATGAGGTGTCACGAACGATACAAGTACCTACCGAATCGCTGATCTTTTCGCCACCGCTAGCGATATACCTCAACTTTATCGCACTCCCCGCATCATCACCTTTAATGGCAGTCATCGTTGCATCTATAAGGCTCGGAACAAGCCCGACATGGGTAATGTCAAGGTAGTTGATATGTTCCGCCAGGTTTTCCAACAGCTCGGAACGTGGTGCGCCGACTATGGTCATGCCCAACGACAAAGGAACGAAGATCTCCGCAAGGTGAACGTCGAACGCCACGGCTATGTCGTGTTAACTTATTGCACGGAAGAGAATCAAGAGAGCAGACGCACAGGCGACAGCAAGGTATCTTCCATTTCGAATGTCTTCCATCCGCACATCAGCGGCAAAAAAACTCAAGGCGAGTATCGCCTCCGAAAGTCCTTCGTGGGTCAGTAAACAGCCCTTTGGATTACCCGTTGTCCCTGGTCACAACCTGATATGCGAAAACGGGCGACTCGACGCTCACTACAACACATACCTGAAGTATACAACATATAAGCAAGGCTATGGGTAGACGGAGGCTCCACATCCGCGTCACTTGTGTCGAGAAGAATCTCTTGAACCGACGGGTTATCGATGTCAATAGACTCAACATCACTAAAGCCACCGGGCAAGGTTGACGAAACAATCACAAATTTAGCGCCCGAGTCTTCAGCAATATAGAGTTTTCGTTCTCTTGGCAGTTCAGGGTCGATCTAAAGGGGGGTCTGTCAATATTATACTTTCTTCCATAACATTTTCCACTGACAGGAACGTAGCAGCCACCTGCACGTAGGATGCCAAACAATACAACATGAAACGTTGGGTTACGGTCCATACAAACCGCCACCCTGTCCTCCGGCGAAAGACCCATCTGTACGAGGAACCGTGCAAAGCGATTCCCGCCGAGGTGAAGATCTCTATACGTCAGAGATTGCCAGTCTGGAATGTTTTCCCCAGGTCGATCCAGCCGAGGATACCAGCACACAGCAGTAGCACTGGGAGTAGATTCAACATGTGGAAGTATAGCGTCCGTCGCAATGTGAACCGGTGGTATGTGAGAATAATAAGAAGTCCTGGATTCTGGTGGAAGGACCTCTACGGTCGAAGACAGGTCGTCAGTCAAAGTGAAAGGCACTACCATGTGGCTCGTCTGGGCGGTGGCAGCTTGAACTATTAGAGACGCTACTTGACGAAGTAAAGTTGTCGCTACCGAAACGTGCATGCGATCAAAGGCGAACAGCAGCGACAACTGGCCTTCTTTTAACTGACAGAGCAGGAGAGGTGTCGTCATTGCCATCTTCCGGTCTTCATCGCATGACCTGGAAAACAAAGCAATAAACGGACTATCTCCCTCTTTAAGTTCACGTGGAGGAATATGCAGGTCATGGCTACCATCAAGTACAGAAAGCGCTGAGCACACGGCAGTAGCCCACGTGGTTTGATCGTCCCATTGTAGACGAAACGGGAATGGTCTCTCATCTGGAGGCGCTAACAAACCGATAAGGACGTCTGTGACGCCGCAGTACAACCCAAGGATATACGCATAGGCCACCAGTGCAAGTGCATTGGGGTTTGCGGTCTGGAGTAAGAACGAAGCATCAAGGGTTATGACGGTCTTCCCGATTCCGCTTTGTGGATGAGTGCGGGTGTTTGACAGATCCGGGAGTTCCGCACGTCTATACCCGTCGAGAATGCCCCGACATGCCTGCCTGGTTGGGTCGTCCATACACGGAGACGAACAGGGCGAAGGCTGAAATCTACGTTGAGGGGTGGTGGAACCTGATGGGTAATCTAGTCTTATCGCTTGCTCCCACCTTTTAATGTGGGTAGTCAGGGAACGGCCTAACTGGATTTGGACACTTTTCTGACGAAGTTCTGTGGTAATGTGATTCCAAACCGGGAAGGTGAGTATGACAAATTTATCAGATAAGATTTTCGCCATTCGTGCCATCCTTGTAACCTGGCCCGTCCTGCTCCCGGAGGCAGTGGCTTCCACGTACATATGCCTTAATTCGCGGTCGGGGAAGTACGCATCAAATTAATCAATTATCGGATACCCACTTCTAGAGATTATTGCACATACGGGCCTCGATAGCGAAGAGATTTTGGGAGGACTCCACTGTATTTGCTCTTCTATCAGTATGTCCCTCAGTTTCTCTACATTTAAGGTGGTCGTACTGATCTTCAAATCACACGCCTGATTCCTTTGCACCTTGATTAGCGTAATTTATTATGTCCACCCAAGAAATTATTTACGATGTCATTGGACTGGGATTTGGACCAGCCAATCTTGCGGTCGCTGGGGCTTTCGTGGACAGAGCAGTTCCTCTTTCGAAAATCCTCTTTATCGAAAGGCAGCAGAGGTTTGAATGGCATCCAGGTATGCTGTTACCCGGCGCTCGCATGCAGATAAGGTGTGTTCGTGATTAAACTCTATCCAGTATCTATCCGCTTATTGAAGAGCGATTAGCTTCCTGAAGGATTTGGCTACCCTCCGGTCTCCACAAAGCGAGATCACCTTTGTGTCATACTTACATTCGCAGAACCGCCTTTTAGACTTCATCAACCGTGGTAGTAACTTTCCAACGCGCAAGGAGTATTCGGACTACCTGGCCTGGGCGGCACGTCTAGTGCAAGAGAAGGGTGTCACCATTGCCTATGGGGAGAACGTGGTTGGTGTCGGCGAGAAAGATACCAAAACAATCGAAGTACAGAGCGTTGTCTTGTCGACTGGAGAACGTGTCGCACGGCTGACCAGTAAGGCGGACATATTGGCTCGCGAAGCCCTTCTTACGCTTTCGCTTAAGAGAATCTCATTGTCTCATCCGGTGGCGAACCTCGGATACCAAAACCTTTGGAGAGTATTCAGGGACAAAGAGGACGTATCATCCACAGTTCCACATACTTGATGTCTGTGGAAACGTTACTGAAATCGTTGCAATGCGAAAATTTAGGGGGGCGATCGTTGCGTATAGCCATTGTTGGTTGCGGTCAATCCGCAGCCGAAGTAATGTTGGAGCTTCATTCCCGGTTACAGTCGGTCACCCATGCAGGAGAAGACAACCACACACTCGATATGATCATTCGGAAAGGGTCCCTTAAACCTAGTGATGACTCCCCGTTTTCGAACGAAATCTTCAACCCAGATGGTGCGCTGATACAAGGGAAGAGAGTCAACACTCACAGCTAATCCTGTCCAGGTACGGACGTGTTTTTTGGCGTGCCGAGTTCTTCTGCCAGACAACGCATACGCAAGGAGTACGCAAACACGAATTATGGTGTAGTTAATCCTCAAACGCTGGAAAGGGTATGAATTAGGTTTGGCTTTGGACGAGAAGACGGCTTACAGAGCCGCAGCTGTATGAAGTGCTTTATGAACAGAAGCTGGACGATGGGATCTACAAGCGTACCGGATGCTCCACGCCAAAAGAAATTCCAAAAATCAACATTCTGCCCTATTCCGAGATCTTGTCCGCAGTCGTCCACAACCCCGTGGGACGTCAGGGGGGTGGAAATGAGCAGCCAGGACCAATTACTGTGATAATGCAGCACGCTCTGACCCGCCAAGTTTACCAGAAAGTGTATGATGCTGTCATCTGCGCAACTGGTTATCAGAGGAAGCATTGGCTACAACTTCTGGCATCATCCAGCATTGGAAAATACTTCGATCTAGACTCAGAGGCGCAACAAGATGTTCGGCTGGCTGTAGAAACAGAACTGGGAGAACGTGGAATGGCGGGGTCGATGTTCGAGTTGGCCGATCACATCGCCGACGAGGAAAATTCTGGCGGAGGCACCCCAAGCACAGGGCTTAGTACTCCAACAACTCCCCAGAGTTCGGTAGGGGACCGCCCTCCGAAAAGGCAGAAAACGGTGCATATCTCACGGGTATATAGGCTCGTGCCCAAGCCCCAGGATTCGACGGAGAGCCTCGAGGCCCGAATCTATGTGCAAGGGGTTGCAGAGGAAACTCACGGCCTGAGTGATGCCCTTTTGAGCGTTGTCAGTGTGCGAGCAGGGGAGATCGTAGATGACATATGCGCTGGTCTGAGTCACGATGTAGGAGCTCCAAGAGCTCCGTGAAGGTTTGTGGGTATCAAATTTTTCTGCAGACGGGGGTCAATTGTCAGAGGTGGCGTGTAGATTGCTCGATAGTCATGACAATCATGTACTTGGGTATAGGTGTAACTGTGCTGAGGATATTTTCCATCGACGATAGCAATGATTCCCACGGCCTCTTTCATACCCACCTCAAGTACTGCTGAAGCATCGTAATGCGCATCGAAAAATGCTACTTCTGCTCGACAAGCGTCTATCCAGGGCATGGTAAACGGACATACTACGCTAAAGGAAGGTCACTAAACACAGAACAGGGACGGCTTTCGTCCGTAACGACGCCAAAGTATTTCGGTTTTGCACTTCCAAGTGAGTGGAATTCATGGCGCGAGGAATCGTCTCGTTGACGGTACTGTTAGATGCCACAAAAATTTCAAGTTAGTGGCATCTCGTGGTCTGTCTCCTCCAGCTGACCGTTGATCTACTTAGAATGAAACGCAATCCTCGCAAAGTGAGGTGGACGAAAGCCTTCCGGAAGGCCCACGGCAAGGAGATGACCATTGTAGGCAGTTTATTTTCCGCGTCTCGAGCTGGCTTGGTACACTGGTTTCTAGGACTCCACCATCGATTTCGAGAAGCGCAGAAACGTTCCAGTTCGTTACGACAGAGAACTTATACAGACTACAATCAAGGCAATGAAACGCATTGAAGATATCAAAAAGCGCAGGGAACACGCGTTTTGGAGGCAAAGGTTACTTTTGTCTGATCACCAAAGGGAAAGTCCGTTCAACATTACTTTGTTAGAATGGCTGTTGCTCGGGAAAAGAAACGTACATATCGTGCAAAGAAGGTTTCGAAGGCTGCATCTGTCAAGCTCGTGGAACCCGTGGCTGTGGAGACCACGCGGACAACAGGGCTGGAAAAAATCAAAGTACCTGTCAAAAGCAAAAGTTCTCTCATACAAGGAGAAGGCCGGTCGATGCAAATGGATGTCGACTGAACTCATCCTTCTCCTACTCAACGCTTGCCGTTCCCACGTCTTCGTATCATAACTTGGTTTCCACTGTCATTTGCCGTCGTTTTACATGCTTCATGTGGGACAACGGGGCAACGACTGTATATCACCTGGAATGTATCTTCATGATGCCTACAACATGCATGCCTGTGAATATGTGTGTGGCGGAGAGCTATAGTACACTGCAAATGCGAGTAATTAACGATGCTTGTATTTGGCTTCATTCTCGTGTCGAACATCCGGATCCAATGTATTATGCAAACCCATTAAAGTCTTGCTGACCGCCTCGGTAGCACCAATCATCGGTTTCAACACCGCGATGGGTACCGCTCGTACCACAGCACGGATGGCCCCCTTCAGGTAACGTTAGCCGATTCCGCCAAGGAAGGTGGGTTACACTAACCTCATTTCCAGAGCGTTCGTATACTTCCATAGGCACCGCCAAAATCGTTTGTGCTGCTGAATGTACTCCCTTCCGTAGGCTGCGGTACGCCGAATGGACGCCTTCAGCCACCCCAGAAGGCTGCGCTGCGTATCTACTGATGAGGTCTTCCTGATTGTCCTCCATAGTGTCGCTTTCGTATGGTATGTGTAGGGTTTCAGTCGTGACAGGATTCCTGAACTGACCACCAAGCACGTTTTCGGTTTCCTCCAAAATGACTTGCGTGCCCGTGGCGAGACGGGCACCCAACTTGATGGTTTCCATCGCAGTAGATTGAACGAAGGCTCTAGTGCCCTTCTGTATCCCACGCAGTATACGTCCATCCTTCTTGTACTGGGCAATCGGTAGGAGGATGAGGTCGGCGACACCTGACCCCACGTTTACCATTGAGCGGATCGGAGCCACGCCTGAGATGACGTCGACGAGTTGAGTAGCTTTGACGTCTGGCGTCCATAAGTCATTCAGGGTTTCGAAGAAACGCGACCATCCAGTAATCTAGTCATCAGTTCGATGGGTCAGCCGAAAGTAAACACGTAATAGCCAGACACACCCCATGTAATGTCAGGTGTCGCAGAGTCATGTCCGCACCGTCGAAATGGAAAAAATTCATCAGCTCTATCGTCCTTCCCTCGCGTAACGCTCGGTAATCCACACGTCGTGGTTTATAGTCAAGTTTAATGTCCACAGGGAAGACCTCAGCATGTTCTGGAAGCCAGGTCAGCCGGGGCTCGCTGGCGAAGGGTATTAATATCTCACGTACGGAAGTATGTTTCTTTGTTGTTGCTTGCATCATTTGGGGTAGGAGTGCTTTCAGGGTCGCTGAAGGCAAAAAATTTCTTGAAGAAATCGAGTGCATCTTGGTCCACGTATAGTCGCAAAGGTAGAAGTTTCGCCTAAGTATCCGTCACTAATCGTATAGCAAACAATCAGAAACCACAGATACCCGAAGTCGCGCTTCCTCTGTTGCATGGTGTGGCGAAGGGCGCACGGTTAGTAGTTCAATCCGAGCCATATTGGAGCCAGTTTCTCTCATATTCCCTCGCGAATCCGCCCGCAGAGCTGTAAGGAATTTCTTCCAAGTCGACGTCTTGATATGATCTAGGATCTCTACATCCTTGGCCAGGATTAACGTGCGTGCAACTAAGGTCTCTCCGGGGTGATATCTGTCCACTTCTGCATTCAATCCTGAGAAGCGGATTTCAATTGAGGGCCCCTTGGACCTCGTGAGGTGCTTTCCATGCACACTCGTGAGGGGTATTCGCGATTTTCCGGGTGAGGCTGGGTGCAGGGACTGCCACGAGCCTTCGGTCTCAGTTTCGGCGGCTTCGTCTAATTCGTGGTCGATTGCAGCAAGGAGAGTGTCGGGGTCCATATTTTCCAGGTCCTGTTCAAGTCCGATGTGGATAGAGTTAAATAACATAGCGCACGTTTCTTCTTCTATCGGCTCTTGCGTCTGTCCTGTCGCAACAAGCTGACGGATCCGCGCCAGCTTCTTACGCATTTCCCTGATTTCCTTTTCAATCGTCTTGCGCGTGCGTGGCCAATCGTAACCATCATGCAAGAAGAGTGTAACATCTGCATCGTGCACTCGAACCTGCAAAGTGGTGTCCAAATGGCTGAAATAAAGGGTTATTCCATGTTCACGTCAGCTCTTGGGTTTCCATACCTGGCAGTTTCCGAGATGTCGGGAGTGATGGTGTCGAAGTAATGTTCTGTGAAGGTAAACTTCCTGAAAATCCGAACCGTTTCTCCTCCTACGTTCGACACGATACCAGTTTCACCGGGCACAGGGGTGATACGACCGCTTTGCTCTTCGGTATTGAAATCCTCTAGGTCGTCGTCCCTTAATTCGCGAAGGCCTGCAGCGGCACCAAATGAGACATCTAGGTAATCAAGATTTGCGGGTAGATCATCGCTGATCATGTCTGCAGTACTCCCAACTTCGGGAACACGTCTAAAAGCATTCTCGTCGAGTGAAGCTTTGCAGCAGCTGAGCTCATAGCATCCTTCAAATGCAGACTTTTCCTACCTGTCATCCGATGGTTGTCGTCGATGGCGAGCGTCCCCAGAACTTGTGATACTTTGTCGGAGGGCCTACACAGTGGTTAATCACTCGTCACTACCCCCAAAGCAACGCACCCGTCAACCTCAGCACTCTTTGCATTTGGCACCGAGTGGCTGAGGAAGCCCGTGAAGGCACCCAAAGTGTCTGCGCAGAGGTATATCCGAAGTTCAATACGATCGATGGTCACCTACGAGACTTATCATCAACATAAGCTAACAAGGTGGAGGAACTGCACCAACGTTGGTGTCAGCAGGCAGCACGGAATTATCACGGCGCAGAGACAAGTGACAATTTGCCACGTCCGCGATTAATGCGTACCCCAAGTCCTGTGCGGTTATAGTTTTAGTGACTGCACGAACATACAACCGTTGCTGATAGTTTACCTTCCACACCCTTGGGCCGAGCCCGGCTGGCTTACGAGGCGACTCGGAAGTTTCAGTTGCATCCTCGATATTGTCGATTATGAAAAGATGTAGGGCTGAGATGCCCAGCTTGAAGCCAGTCTCCAACGAATTGCCGACTAGCTCAGTTACAAAGTCAGCTTCTCCGATATGTAGGACAAGTGAACCAGGATATTCAAGAGCTTGCAGCCGAACCGAAACGTCGACTACCGTCATGCTAAACACAGTTCGCTCAGAAGGGACCACTGATTCAAAAACCTGTGAAATGTGAATCGCCCTAACTCTTCAAGTAAACGAGTCAACTAACCCCTGGAGGAGCCTTCGCAAACGCAACTAGATCGGCAGTAAAACATGGGTCGGCTGGTACATGACAAGTAATTCCACAAAGCGATAATTTGATTTTGGATTCTTTGGAACTAGTTTCTGGAATCAGCAGAGACGTGAGGCGAATCTTGATCATTGGTTTGGGAGTGATAGACTACTACAAGGTAAATTTTGCCAACCAGGGGCTCGATAACCTGACTCACTAAGGTACGAGGGGCTGCAAGAGCAACCAAGGGCACATAATTTCCGGCGCTAGCTGTGTCTGCTACGCACAAATCCATGATGCTAGTCGTGATGACGGTCTGGTTCTATCGAGTTGACGGCTTAAAAAAAACTGGATATATAAAGCATGCTGATTGAGACAAACCTTTCCGTCGGGCTTCATTTCAATCAGTGCAACAATATCTGAAGCCTGTATGTCAAATGGTCGCGGGTTATGGGAGCCTTGATCGCAGCGAGGCAGTAAAATCCGAAGAAGGGCTACAACGGTGGGGTAAGCAAAGGACACTACCACCATCGCCTATATTACCTTCGGCTACATTCACCTTCACGACAACTTCGCCATCATCTGTATGGGGTCTATCACCGAGAGAGTCATCTTCACTACCTCGACTACCTCCATGCCGCGATTTTGCGAAGAAGCGGCTTCCAATGAGGCTCGGATTCTGACTGGAGACAGTCTCCTTCACATTATCGGCGTCTGACATATAGCAGTCAAGTAGTTGAGCAACATCATCCACCCAACACTGAAGGCCATCAAATGCCTCCTTTTCCAGAATCATATCGATCAGAGGGATATTGGCTGTCAAGGAAAGTCGGCTCGAAAAGGTTCTATCCTCGCCGCTCGACAAGTTTGTCCTCGCGAGCAAGAGGCGCACCGGAAGTACATCTAAGCTGGACTCCGTGGCCAAGAGCGTACTCGTGTGTACATCTCCAGCACTACCCGGCATACACCCAAATATTATCAGAGTCCTGGCTAGAGCATCGCCGACCGGCGCGTACGCAATAAGGATCTCTTGCAACTGCACGGAGCATATTCCATTCTGTCGACCGTAATCAGTGGCGGGCCGTGGAAGTGACTGCAAACCCTCGGAAAACCGGATTGACGGCTTTGAAAAGACTGGGTTGTTGGACACCAATATGTGATGTATGTCAACAAGAACGCAGCCTGAACGGGGAGGCCGGCCTGGAGGAGGGATGCACCGAACCTCCATCCTGATCATTGAGCACGACAGACTAAGACTGAGGCTGGATGCACTTGAAGCCTTCGGGTAATAGATGATCACCAGTAAGCAGTGAAACATAAACGCCCTAAAGCACACAACTTACCTCCTGTCTCGCAGAATGAGCTTGCTGGTCCACAGATTTCTTCGAGTCCCTGAGCTCCGCTGAACTGACCCTATAATCCATCCTTAAGTTGAGGTCGTCAAAAACAAATTTTTCGAGACGCCTTCTCTCCATCTCTCTATGTTGCGATGATGCGGACGCAGCCTTCCTACGGACATATTCATCATGGACATCCTTGTCATTGAAATCACGATCCAAAGAAGAGGGACCACTCTCGCTCTTGGATTGAAACATGGTAGACGACATCACTTCCTTGACAAAGTTCAACAATAAGCCTCCGTCCAAAAACATTCCAAGATCTAAGAAAAAATGGAGTGGCGCCGCTCTCACATGGAGACTAGAGGCTTCAGAAGTCGACAAACAGCCAGTAACTTGGATCGCAGAAGCATCGAGTCTCTCTCCGTCAGGTGTTTGGGGCGGGGTGTCCACAAAAGGATTCGGGGATGAAGGTAGATCACGAATTTTGTGAGTAGGGCTACGGATCTTCCCAGTCCTATTTCCAGGTTTCGTACGCCAGGTCGATAACCTCGTAGAATTCCCATTACGCCTTTCGTGAGTCCAATCTACGACATTGAACGATGGGAGATGCATGGAAGGTGGTTCGTCGGAATTAAAGGAAGGGCGGTAGTGTGTCGCCCTCTCCAGAGTGAAAAGGTAGCGGTCGGTGATCATGATGGGCGAAGAAACCTGTGCATCTTTGGCAGCGGAAACGGCATGAAATGCGAGTAAAGACATATCCGAGACTGAGGCCATGATGCTTGCAGGTGGACTCCTGTTGTCGGCCGTGGCGGTCGATAGACCGCTGGGAGATGGTGCAAGAGGGGGGAAGTGAAAGTATCCGGTGATATTATCTTGAAGAAATCGCACATAGGCACAGCATAGGTGTGGTGGAATGAACGGGTGCTCGAAATAAGGCGAGAGTGTGTATGACCGCCCATCGCAAGGCTCGGAAAGAAATATTACTACAATTCCCCGAATTTGTATACTTCCACTCAATCCAAGCGTTACAATTTTGGACGGGCGGGACGTTTGTTCAACATGGGACGTTGGAGATGAAGGGTCTGATCCACATGCATTCACCAAGTCCATAAGCATTCGGATATGGCAAGCACGGAGAGCACACGCCATCGTGCCAACCGAGATGGTTAGGCTAAGAGTTTCAGATGGCTCGTGGATTGGGTGATCGGCTTCATCAGGAGCAGTCGAGCGCGCCTCTCCACCACCGCAGACTCCGTCCGCATGGTTGGGGGTGGAAGGCGTTGTACTTAACTGGATGGTTATGGGCTGAGTACCAAATGACAGAACAAGGTCAGCATCCGTTTCTTGTGACAGCGCCTGAATAGTCAAGTTCTGTGGTTGTGGACATGCTCCATGATAATCAAGAGTAGCGGGCGCCATTAACTGGTGATATTCAGTGGCTGCCCGTGTGCTGGTTGACATGACACTTTGGTACATGTCGCTCGAGACAGAACTAGCGGAAGATGGGGGTCGAGGCGGTAGCATAGCGATGGATTGCGACATCATCATCTGTGTGTCATCATCCAGAGAAGATGATGATGACTTGCGTGATAGAACATCGCCAAGGTGCCCCTGGTCTCTCCTCGGGGAGTTGGAGGATACAGACACCGGTGAGAGCGTTGGAGACTCGAGGTGTGGCCGAAGGTTCCGTAAACTGACCGAAAATCCTGAGACAGTTATCGTACGAACATGTCCACGGCGTTCAGCACGTCGTTGCTGGCCAGCCCGTGATGACGAGCTTTCAGCCGCGGGAGGATGTGGTGCACCAGTAGCGTCCTCAGAATGATACCGGACCTCTGGGATGGCAAAGGTAAAGCTAGAATTTCCAGCATGAACAATCGTAATCTAGTATCGAGAGCTGAAAACGAAAAGCGCGAAAGCAGGTGTTCAATGAAGGTCGCAAAAACAGACACCCCCGCAGGTTCGCCATCCGGGCGTACCGTGTCGTCCATGTCCCTTCCCATTTCATTGTCCTGACGCTGAACAAAGGAGGGGTCGAAACCACCAGGGACATTCTCGATATCGTCAGGCCCAAGTCGAGGAATACGTTTGAGTTGCAATGATTCACGCAATGTCGCTTCCTCCCTTGGCGTAAGCTCGCGGTGGACAAAAGTCTCCGCTACCGATAAAACAGAATCCGAAAGAACTGGATTGGACGAATTCGGTGGAATTGGAGAAGTGTGTTGCTCGGTCACAAGGAGAGTAAGGCGAAGTGACCGAACGTGCAGCCCCACACTGGAAGTGAGCGGATTCGGGAATGGAACATGAGCAGTGACTCCCGATATAAACCCGTCATGAAGGCAGAAAGGCAGTCCTACGAGCAATTCGTTGATAGCCTGAAAGTTCATGTTAATGTGTATGAGATCTAAGGCGAAGTCGTACCTGCTCATCTAGCTCTAGGTCAGTCACATGCACGGCACCAGATCCCAACTGAGAATCAATCTGATGGAGATCAAGTTGCCCAGGTTTGAGGAAGCGACCAAGAGTTTTCCTGAGCACAAAAGAGAAGAACCGCCGCTGGATGGAGGCAGGAACCCCGAAATCAAAGGCCGGAAAACCAGAAAACCAGGACATATACCACGAGGACATGATAGTCTGGAATAATTATAGTCACCGCCAATTAAATGTTGTAAAGTAGCAGCGTCATACCAATCACCCAAGGTGGTGCTTGACAGCGGTGTGGTGGCAGGGGCTTTCGGCGTGACCGCAGACCACATGGCTGGAATTGGCAACCGAAGTCCCTGTTGCTCGCTTACATAAACAACACTATAGATCATTGCTAGCAGGCCATGAGTATGGAGCCTAACATTCATGAAGCCAACTGAAACACCTAAATTGTCACAGGTAACCCGATAAAATTTTGTGCTTTATAGTTAGTCAGTCTCTAGGGGTAATCATGACATATCCATTATCTAAGGGACTGGTAAGATATGCCTCGTCCAGCAGGTAGTGGATGGCATCCCTCCGAGTAATGAGTACATTCTTCGATGTACAAAAAAGTCTTGAACTTACACGAATTCATCTTCATTGCAATTATGTAAAGCTTCTTGAATATCCCGAAGGGAGAGTAGCCTGTTTATACTGATCCACCCAATTCTTGGACTGCCTGCAGGATGGATGAGGCAATGGCAGGCACAGAGGTATGTTGAATATGCTCCCATCTTCTTTTCCCTTGTCTAGCAATAGTGATGCTAGTCTATGCACCTGCACGTCAACATCCAGGTTTGCATTCAGGCTGGTCCCCCGGACGAGCCCCTGACATCTTTCAGTGACTGGGTGTGACACACAGGGCCCTGAGATGGTTCTCATCAGACCACAGAAATTCTCAACTTGAAGGACATGTCGGGGTCGCTGATAGCCAGTCAGTGTCAGTCCAATAAGATCATCAAAGTTTGGCAACCTTACCGGCGTATCATACGGCCTGGACACATGAATATGCATGGCAATTCAAGGTATGAAAAAACGACCTGATGAAAATCCAAGACCTTGTGGATCTGAGTTTCCACTAGCAAGTCCAAAATAATCGTCCCTTTAGTATCTTGAGCTTTCCAATGGCTCCTATGTAAGATCCCACGCTTGGGAGGACATCAACCTCATCTCGAATGTGTGTTTTACTCACTCACAGTGCTGTATAGGTATCTTTTTCCATC
>JANFAE010000351.1:0-115003 GCA_024613145.1 Pisolithus marmoratus | reverse complement strand
AACCTGATCCTCGCTCGCCACCATAGCTATGCACCTAGCATGGTTTGAATACTTGATGGATATCCATTAAGGCTAGACTGTATATTGCACACTGGTTCACAGTTCAGTACCGAAACTGGGGCATACACTGTATGCTGGTGGAGTATACAGTCTATACTGAGTGTGTGATCTGCTCAAGCTGAATTTTCACTAAATGTATACCAAATGGTCATCCACACATCATGTTTTATGCACCAAAATGAATCGGTGAATTGCAGCATTTCATAGTATTAAGGGTATAAGCTGTAAGGTTGAACTACAGGGACAGAGTACAGACAACCTTGACCCTTCCAGCTCCCAGGGCAATCCACAAATGCAGTCCATGAACAAGTTTTCCATATCCTGTATGGCTCAGCCTGGAAACCTAACTGTAAGTTCACTATCTTAAGACTGGCAATAGAAACTCACCTTTGAACTTGTTTGAATGCTTGATACTTCTCCAAGAAACATTAGAACAAGACTGGCCTCTGTGAGACTTGGAGATGAATGGGAGAGAGATGCCGAAGTTTGAGAATTAGTGAACCTACCATGTACGTATCTTAGACGAGTGGATATTCCAAAAAGTTTGCAGCTGCAGGATGGTCAACACTGAGTTGAGTGGAACGTCCAGCCACTGCAGAGTCTGGACAGTGCATGTGCTTAGTAAGCAACACTCCTGCAGATGACTAAGTCCCATGGTGTGCTCTGTGGGTATACCTGGGGCATACAATGTATGTTGGTGATAGACATACACACTATATCCAATATAATTGCTACACAGTAGATCTAGGGAAATTCATATTGACAGCATCTACTGGAACATCAGTTCTGTGCACAGGGATTACCTGAGGGATATACCTTGGAGTGTCTTGGCATTATAACCTATTTCCAAGCTTTATTGTGTAAAATTATAAATTGTTCTATATGTATACATGGGTTCTAGGCCAAGTATATGGCGCATATCCTGGGAACCTTTTTCAGCACTTGTCCATAGTATATTTTTGACATTTGGCCATGTACCATTTCGAACCTGACAGAATACATGGCCAAACTACACATTTGCTCCCTCGTTAAATATTTCATTTTTCGAGTTTTGAACCGGTCGGGATCTCAAAATGTCAAACAAAGTTCGAATATCATATTCACATCTCTGACCCCGGCTTTAAGTCATCGACCTATCCATTGTCTTAATTGGGCCAAATTATTCCCTTCTGCGCCGAGCATTTGGCTCATCCCTGCCTTACATTCATGCAAGACCTCCATGAGCCATGCGACTTTATCTAGTGTGAATAATAAATATATAATACCTTGTGTTTACTGTAAGTCCGTCACCCTTTTCGACAGGTTTAGCAACGGAACTTATATATGCATCTGCAGCTTGGATTGGCAGGTGACGCAATGCTTTTGGTCACCCACTGGTAGAAAAGTTGAACAAACTAGGAAGCCGGCGCAAAGTGGCTATTCTAGTTCCGCAAGGCTCCACACGGAATTGCAACCCTTGTTATATGCAATGTATCAGGAGTATCTACATAGGTCAGTCACTGAACTAGACAGCTAGCAAGGACTGGATACTTTACCGTCGACAGCACGCTAGCCCCATTGCCTATTTGTTCTCACTCCCACATAGGAGGGGATACTCTCTAAGTGTCAAGCTTGTTCGTGGTGCATACCATCCACACGAAACAGCGTCGCACATTGGGTCGTTACACACGATGTCCATATCAACCAATCCAGTCTCCCCTGCAGTCCATGCATAGCTTGCAGTTTCGCTTTGTCGACAGAGCTCTGCAGCACATTGCTCTCCTGAGAGCCTGTGTATCAATATTATACTGCCTGTCATGTGTGTCATGGATACCCTGTCGCATCTGCCCAGCACAACCTGTGCGTTCACACTATCGAGATACAATACATCTCAATCAATATACACCAATCATTCGAGTTGGATTGGAATAGGGTTCGAGGTGTATAAGGAGAGACGTGGGTTGCGATAGGTGTAGGCGTCATTTAAGGTCATAGAAGTCAGTGAGCCCAATAGGATGTGATCCAAGTGGGCCAGAGCGCAGGCCAGCGTATTAGAACTCGGCCTCCACCTTGGACAGAGGGGTTCATCAGCGCTGTGTAACATTCACTGCGGATGTATTTTGACCATCTATCTCGGTGTCACCATGTACTTCAATGGTACCAAGGAAGCTAGGTACAGTAAAACCAGGATGTAGGAAGAACAAGATAGGGTACAGTACGGATAGAAAGAAGACTTTCTAATGTGTGATATGGCAAGACAGAGCAAGATGAGAATGACCGGGCACCATCTAGTGTTACACAAGGACAACAGGGAAAGTAACCCAAATGCGGACAGTAAGATAAAGTACCAAAGGGTGCCAGAACGAGGATACGAAGGGGACTAATTACAGGCGCAGACAACGCAGACGGACAAATTCGTAAGCTTGACATGTTCGTTCGATAACCTCCACTCAGAGAGAACAGTTCCGTGTGGAGCCTGGCGGAACTCGGGCCAGAAAACAACCACTCTGCGCAGGCTTCCTAGTTTGTTGAACTTGTCTATCAGTGCGTGACCAAAGGCAGCTATCACCCACTGGTCCAAGCTGCGGATGCATATAGAAGATCCGCTGCTAAACTTGTCAAGAAGAGTGGCGGAAATACATATCCTTCGCGTCAATCACGGACTTAATTCTTCCTTCCCTCGCACACACGCAAATCCTTCCTAGATTAGTGTGCAGTTCCCATGGATCTCGAGCGTCTTCCTCCTTCATAGGAGACCTTGGGTGGTCCAAGGTTGCCTATCTAGGATTGTGAGATCTGATGAGCTGGGGATTCCGGGAAATAGCGCGAGTCTGATAATCCCGGCGGTGTATGCAGGACAAGCTGAAAAGCGACTCTGCACGAGGCAGAACAGGTGCGTCAGCTACATGTGTGGTTCTCTATCCCAGAAAACCGCTCACAAGCTTCATAGCAACCCACGTTACATGCCCTTCAATCCCTGACTCCCTGGCGAAATGATATCTGAGGTCACCCACTGTATCGATGCTGTGGATAATTTACGTCTTGTAAATGTGTTGTTCTATACCCGAGACATCTCCATGTAACCACTGCCTTCCGGTGTTACATTCTCATCGACGTTTATGGTGTAGCCTGACAGTTTAGCTTTGTGCTCGCATCGTAATCGCTGAAAGTATCTTATACTGTCTCCACCTACATACGATGACGGAATCATGGGTAAACACTCTTATGAGGTATCAGGTGTATGGACAACTTTTTTTTTTTTTTTTTTTTCCTTTTAGAGTCCCTTGTTGGGGTGTATGTACCCTATGTAGGACTAGCTGCCTAAGACCCTTTAGAGAGGTTCCACTCTCTCTTTCCTCCATCCGCTACACTTGCCCCGAGGCCGATCTGGCCTGCCTCGGTCTGCTCTGTTCCCACCGGCAGCGTTTTAAGTGTCTGGGATCTCGCGTGGAGTTCGGGTGTACGTTTGCTGCACGCTCGTGTATGTAACGTATCTTGTCTGTGGAGTAACATGGCTCAAGCCCTGAGGCTTTGCGCAGGAAGGTAGTGGGAGGGTAGGGATGTGGGGGTTTTAGGCGGGCGACCACCTATTGTGGCCGTCTCTTGTCTCTGTCGCCTTAACTCTTTCATCTCTATTCAGCTTCTCCTCTCACATCTATAACAATGGCTGGTGGGCTGGATCCTTCATGGTGGTAAGCATTTATGTGGCTGGGTGCTGGTCATGCTTTGAGGTGTGTATCTGTGGCTGGGCATGACTATCTGTAATTTACTCGAACGGGGTCTTACCCGGGTGTGAATCGTTTTGTGGCTGTGATGAACTGCATGAGATGAGGTCTTGCATTTTTGTTTGACAGTAGGTATGGTATGTGCATCGTGTTTCGACCTAGTGTATTTCGTAAGACATGACATGCTCTGTTGTAGCATGGGCAAACCGTTAGGTAGTGGACTACTGTTTCTTGTGGGGCGCTGCATTTGCAGCTGGGGGAGTCGACTTTTCTGATGCGGTGCAGGTGCTTGTTGAGGCCTAGATGCCCGGTTCTTAGTCTGATATACATGGTGGTGTGCTGCTTGGGGATCTTCAGGATATCGTTGGCGTTCAAGTGAGACGGGTTGTCGGCTTTGAATTTTGAGGCTAGCTCATGTCGGGGAGACTCGTGCCAGTTTTTTGTCCATCGTTTTCTTGAGGCTTCACATTGTGCTCGGACTGCCACCGAAATGCTTTCCGGTAGTCCCTCCGTTTGCAGGTATGCCAGGAGGTGTCTTAATCGACTGCTTTTCTGGGGACCACTGGTGGCTATCTTGGTGTGTTTGTCTGCCGTTTCATTACCTGGAATGCCCTCATGGCCCGGGATCCATTGTAAGGTCAGTTTCCATTGTGTTGCTGGAGTGGAGATCTTGATCTTATTGATGGTGCTGTGGAATTTCCTGATTATGTGATGGCCAGATTTCGTGGTTGGGTTCTCACCAGATTGGACTACTGCTTGGTTGTCAACGAAGATGGTCACTGGGGGGGAGAGGTCCGGGTCTGTGGTTAGTAGATGGGCCGCCAGGGTGAGGCCGACGGCCTCAGCTTCATACACTGTGTGTGAGTCAGGGGGGCCTAGATGGTATCTGAGCGTGCAAGGTGGTCAGTCGCTGTTGTGGATGACTGCTGCAGCTCCTACTCCTTTCTCTGTGGCTGAGCCGTCGCAGTATATCTTTGTGGGATCTGTGTTGCAGTCGTGGGCCACTTTTGCTTCGATCTTGTTCAGCAGGATTAACCTGGAATAGGGGAGGGTGGCATGAGGGTTATGTTCTGCTGGGTCTAACTTTTCTGTGTGGTTGGGTGCGATATTGTAGGCGTGCATGAGGTGATGTAGTGGGGACTTGTGTCTTTTTACCATGCGTATGGCCACTCTACAAGCGTGGTCGTGGATTGGGTGTGACCGTGGGTGCGACGCTAGACGGATTGCTGCTTGGTGGCAGAGGTTCTGGACTCAGTGTTCTATGGGGAGGACATTGGTGTACACTTTGAGTACGTCCGTAGCTGTGGTGCGGAACGCTCCCATGATGGCTAGCAGAGCTTGTCACTGGACGCGCTCGATCTTGGAGAGTATTCCTAGGGAACCTCTTGTTTTCTTGGAGCTGTTGAAGGAGTAGGGTGGGGTACACCACACGTCGACCGCATAGAGCATTTTCGGTACTGCTATGGCCAGATATAGACGTCTGAGTAGGGAGGCTGATAGCCCTTTGTTTGCCGATGCAATGCATTTGATTTGCATGACGTATGCAGTTCCCTTGGACAACGCGTGGGCAGCGTGTGCGTTCCATCTCAATGATTGATTGATTACTACACCTAGAAACCTATGTGTCCTCGTTGGGGTGATCGTAACGTTGCGAAGCTTGAGCGGTGGTCTTTCGACATTACCATTGTAGTGGAAATCGACAAGGGCGAACTTTGAGAGTTCGAACCTAGAATTGTGTTCTCTGGACCATGTGAATGTGCCATTGCGTCATTCCATCATTTTCCTGATTCTGTCGTGCGTGTTACCGAACATTTTTCCTATGGCAACGAGTACTGTGTCATCCACGAAGGCTAGTGCTAGTTCCTTTTTGTTTGAGGGGTCTGGGACTTCGGCGAGGTCAGCGCTGTACACCACGTAGAGGAACATGGATATTGGGTCTCCTTGACCTATCCCGTTGTTGACTGAAATCCAGTCTGACACGTAGCCGTCAAACTTGAGTTTTGTGCGTCTATTCTCCAGTAGCCTGTTCTACGAAGGATACCATTATTGTTGGGAACCGTCTCTTGCGTAAGTTGTGCAGCAGGCGGTCGGTGACAGCGTTGGGGAACGCTCCTTCTATGTCGAGGAACAGGGCAGAGACAACTTGTTTTGATCGCCATGCATTCTTTACCAGTAGTTGTGAGGAGGTGCAGAGAGTCGGTCGTTGACCTCCGGGCCGGCCGCCAAAGTGCGTGGGCGGGAGGAGGTTGTTGGATTCCGCGATGTGGGTGAGCTGCTCTGTGACTATTGCTGTGAGGAGTTTGCTGGTCGTGTTGAGGAGCGCTATCGGTCTGTAAGACTTGATCAGCGAGTAGTCAGCTTTGCCCGGTTTCCTTAGGACCACCGTAGTGAAGTCCCTCCATGGGTCGTGGTATGTGCGCAAGGTGAACACTGCCCAGAAGACTGGCACGAGGTATCGGCACTAGTTCGTCCTTGCACTGGATGAGTATCGCTGTTGCTGATGCCATCTGGGCCGGGTGCCTTGAATGGGCTGAGTCGAGCTATGTTACTGAGTACGTTCTCCTCGGCTATGGGTTCCGCGTGTCCATTGGGACGGGGTAGTGAAAGTCTTCTGGGACAGATGACGTGGGCGGGGGCGGGGGAAAAAACGCTGTGGCTAGTGCCCGACCTTTGCACTCGTTGGTTGTGAGTTGCGCTGGCATTCCATTTTCCACTGTATTAAGCGTTGGGATCTTTGCGCATCCTACATCTCCCGGGTCTGAAGAGATATACTTGTTAGCTACCCATATCTCAGTTACCTTCGATTGACTCAAGCCAGTCTGTCCAGTGCTTTGCCTTGGTTTTCTTGATGGATTCCGAGTAGTGGTTGCGTTTGTGCCTGAGTTCCTCGTGCACTGGGTGGTCGGGGTCGAGTCGGTGCTGGTACGCTCTCCGACTTTGCTTCGCTAGCTCGGACCGTAGTGCTGGAGAGGTCGTGGTTCCACCAGCGCTTTGCATACGGAGACGGTTTGCACAGGGGTACCTCTTTCTCGATGGTTTCTTGTATTCGCTCTCGTCAAGGCTCTTGCCACGTTCTGGAACTCTCTGTCAGTAGCTAGAGCTGTAGGAGGGCCTACCTCATTGAGCTGGAGCCGTAGCGTCTCTCTGAACTTCTCCCAATTGGTTGCTCGGAAATTATGGCGTGGCTCTGGATTGGTGTTGGTCAGCAGTGAGATCCAGTACGCTCAGGATGGGGACGTGGTCAGTTTTGGGTCCTCTGTTGGCTGGGTCAGTAGCGCACTTGACGAACAAGCCTTGGGTGTGTTCGGTACAGAACACGTTGTCCGGCCTTGTCCAGTTTTCGTGTTGAGGTGCTGGAGGGTCGGGACCCCTTTTGGGAGGACCATGACCATGTCGTTCTTCTCCAGCAGGTCCAGCAATGGCTGGGCCTTTGCTAGTGCCAGCGCGGTGAACAGCTGCGTGTTAGCGTCGTCGTCCCACAGGGGGTGGTGGCGGTTGAAGTCGCCCATCCAGATCACATGGTCGTCTGGGGAGGGTTGGACAGTCTCGGACTCAGAGTCCAGGTATCTGTCTAACACCTCCTCTGTGTCATGTTTTTCGCAGTCGTTGTAGACGTTAATCAGGGTAAGCTTATCCGCGGGCTGTCCAGCTGGACTACCACTACATCTGGGGACGGGAACGGCACCTGCTTCCACAAGCCGGCGTCGATCGCAGTGGAGATCAGCACCACTGCCCTGGACGTTTTCTCCAGGGTGGGTGTAGCAGGGTGGACGGGTAGACCGTGTAGAATTTCGGGGTTGATATTGTATTTTTGTTGAGTCTTATATGTGGTTCTTGCAGTGCGTATATATCCCAGTCTTTGGCATGGGGGCTGTGCAGGAGTGAGTGCTGGTTGGCTGCGGATCGATTGAGATTTTGCTGCCATATACGTAGTTGGGTGGCGTGCTCAGTCATGATGGGTTGGTGGAGGGGGGTCGGTGAACGCTGAAGCGTCAACCGGGGGGGAGTAGTCTAGTATGTGGGGGGGGTACGGCAGTGGTTGACCTATTGATGATTGCCGTAGCCTTGGACTTCCTTGCGAAATTGTCTAGGGTGGTCTGTCTTGCCTTGATTCCCAGGCCGAGGGACACCAGCTGGTGGGTCCTTCTCTGCGTCTGGTTGTGGGCTGCGGGCGGGTGGTTCGGGGTTGACGTGGCGTTGGTAGGTACTGGGGTGCGGACCTTGTCGGGGGTTTGGCTGGGGGGAGGTTGCGGGGGGAGGGGTGAGGTCTGGGGGGTAGTGAGCGAGCGTCCACTTCTCCCCAGTCGGGAAGAAGGGGAGGAGATTGTCGGGGTGCTTCACGTTTAAGGCATCACGTTTCTTGATGAACTCCTTACAATCACGACTACTGCTTGAGTGTTCGTTGGAGTCGCAGTTGATGCAAAGTGTGCGATGGGGGTGGTCGCATGCTTGGGCTTTGTGGGGGCCGGCGCAAGTACTGCACACGTCCTGGACGGACGTGCAGTCCCTGGCTATGTGGCCCCAACGCTGGCATTTGGTGCATCGTACTGGTTCCTTCTTGTCCTTTTTGGGGTTGAGTTTTACTCTGTGAACGTAGATTCCATCTCTGATAAGGAGTTAGCGACGTGTATGTCGCTGACTAGAAGGAGGACGTGTGCTACTCGTTGGTTTGGTTTGCGTCGGTCTGGGTGTTTGACCCATCAGTGCAGAGTAGAGGGCGTTGGCAGGGATGTCGTTTTCGGTTTCGAGTTCCCTTAGGAAGGTAGGGTCGGCGAGGTTGTGTACAGTGGGGAAGAAGGGGATGACTAGCGGGAAGGTCTGTGCCTTTACCACAGCGTTGATTCCTAGAGACTCGGAGAGGGCTTTTCTGACGGGGTCAGATCTGATCCAGTTGGCTGCCCCGGTTGATGACAGCTCGAGTAGTAGGTTTCCGTTGTTGAGGCACGTGGCTGACTTGATTTTGACATATGGCGAGTTTTCGTCTTGAAGGGTTGAGGTCAGGTCTAAAATATCTGTAGCAATCGAGTTGGGGTCAGTTTCTTTCGTGTAGAAGGTTTGCGTTAGGGAGGGGGTGAATAAGACTTGTCTGGTTCTAGTCTCTGCCTTCACCATGGCGGCAACCGCTAGTCGCGACTGGGGGGTTGCTTTTGCGGCTTCGCTGTAAGATTGTGTTGGGGGGGAGGGGGCGGGGGTAGTTGTGGTGGCGGGGGTGGCTGGGATGGTGGCCTCTAGCACCGTGCCCGCTTGGACTGGGGGGGAGGGTGGATATCTGCTTGCTGAGGGAGTCTACTTGGGACTGGGTAGCATCTATGGAGGGGAGCAAGGTGTCAATGACGTTCGTGATCAGCTCAAGTCCCGTGTGGACTTCTTCAGCTAGCAGCTCGACTCTTTCCAAGGTAGCCCTGGTTGAGGCGAGGGATTTTTCTTCATTGGGGTTGTTCGAGTGCTTGTGGGCAGGTTCTTGGGCGGGTAGCTTGTCATGGAGTGAGACGACCGACGTGTAAATGGTGGCCAGTTGGGGGAGCATGACCTCGGTGACCTGGTTGGCTACGAGCTCGGGGAGCTTGGCGCTGAGGGGATTTCCGTTGATGTGGTCGTCTGTGTTGTTGCCGGTTGGTGCTCTGGGGGCCGGGGCCGACCTGAGCTTAATCGTTGAGTCCTGTAAGGACGCGATGTGGGGGGAGATAGCTGCTATGACATGATTAGTTAACGTTTCAGATAGGGACGGGCATAGCGTGTTTTGGATTTCATTTATCAAGTTGGGTGTTCCGACTTTCTCCAGGAGGAATGCTACCGCTCTGATGCCATCTAGGGCTGACGCTGGGACGCTGGGGAGCTGGGCTATCAGGTGGAGTGCTGTGGAAAGCCTGTCTATAGTTGCTTCGGTGCCCATTGGAATCAGTTCCCTTTTGTGTAGATAGCGTAGACCCGAAGCGTGGTCAGAGACGGTACTAATTTGGGCAGTAAGGGGATCCCTGGGGCTCGCTTGCGATGTTGACCGGGTGTTACGTGTGCCTGCCATGTTTGGCTTGGAGGTGCCAGGGGGGGTGCCCGCTGGTGGCATGCGAACAAGCTTTAGAGCGAGGTTTTTGAGTGGGTTGGGGAGTGAGCTGTGGGTTACGGGTTTTTTCTTTTTTTGCTAGTTCTTGGTGATTGTTAGATCACTGGTCAATTCTAGTTTGCTGCTTTACGTTGCTTTGGGATGCGATGGGCTCAACGATCCCTTGGTTGGCGGTTCTGGGTTCCGGTTTTCCGGGGTCCTAGTCGGGGTGCCAAGTGGAGCGGAGTCAAGGAGCGTAAGGGGACCTATTAGGTCGACATATTCTTATAGATGTTTATACCTAAAAGGTGTCAACTGCCCAGGTATTCCCAGTTGCTGCTGGAGATTCTCCAGAGCTGCCATACCAACTCCAGGATGATTATATCCCCTGTTACAGAGTGGCTGGGGGCCACATAGGACTTTCTCCAGCAGAAATAGACCAAATTCCAGGGTGTTTTTGGACTTCCTCCAGCATAAAAAGACCCCATTTCCAGGGTGCTGTTGGACCTTCTCCAGCAGATATACATAGACCAAACTCTGGGGTTTTCTTGGACTTTCACCAGCTTAAATGGACCAAATTCAAGGCTGTTCTTGGACTTTCTCCAGCTTAAATGGACCAAATTCAAGGTTGTTCTTGGACTTTCACCAGCTTAAATGGGGCCTCATTTCAGCATGTTCTTGGGCTTTCTCCAGCCTAGAATAGGCCTCATTCCAGGATGTTCTTGGACTTCCTCCAGCTTAAAAAGGACCATTCCTTGGTGTGTTCTACAGCCTCATAGACCTTATTCTGAGGTGTGGTGTTCTTGGACTTTCTCCAACTAAATTGCCCATCCTAGGCTGTTCCTGGGATTTCCCCCATTAAAATGGACCTGGTCCTTGGAAAGTCTGGACATTCACCAGCCAAAGTAAACCCCCTTTTATGCCTGCAGCTTGTTGTCCCCACCCAAAAATGACATGGGGCAATCTCCAATATGGGACATGGAGATTCCCATTGAATGGTTCAGATAGGGCTGGCAATGCAGAGGCTTATATGGCAGGGTTAGGGCATGGTCTCAAGGCTCAGACAAAGGTGCAGGGCAATGAGCAGACTTCTCATCTTGGTTGTCTATTTCATATTCATTGTGTTGGGATGTCTTCTGCCCTTCTACCTGCTCCATATCTTTGTCCTGCCATTGGGGATATTCTATCATATTTGTTGCAGGAGAGGGCAACATGACTCTGTTTCTTCAAGTACCACATGATCACACCTCCATTAAGAATGGATACATATCCTGAGATGAATATTTGGTCTTCTTTGAGTCATTAGCAAATTTGGCATTGGAATGCATAAGTAGTTGGTTGTGTGTCAGGCTTGATTTATGCACCTGATGAGTTATTCCAGCTGTCCTAGTCCCTGCTATGTACCTGAGGACTCCCTTAGCTGTGCCTCAGTGTGACATGTCCAGGTTGGTAGTAAATGATGGCAGTGTATTAACTGCATAAGGGATGTCAGGTCATATAGTGACTGAGGCATTCCCCAAGGGGGTGGAGATTCTCCAAAGGGACCCTTGGGGATTCTCCAACCAACTTCTATGGTGATAAGTAGTTGATTGTGTGTTGAGCTTGGTTTGGTCACCTTTGAGTTATTCCAGCTATACTAACCCTGCTATGTACCTGGGGACTTCCCTAGCTGCTCCTCAGTGTGACATATCCAGGTTGATAGTAATGATGGAAGCGTATTAACTGCATATGTATGTGATGTCAGGTCATGCAGTGACTGAGGCATTCCCCAAGGGGGTGGAGATTCTCCAAAGGGACCCTTGGGGATTCTCCATCACTATTGAGGATGGTTGGAGATTCTCCAAGGGAGGGACCCTTGGACATTCTCCATCACCACCAAGGATGGTTGGAGATTCTCCATTGCCATTGAACATGGTTGGGGATTCTCCATCACCATAGAAGTTGGTTGGAGAATCCCCAAGGGACCCTTTGGAGAATCTCTGGCCATTCTCAGTGGTGATGGTGAATCCCCAGACCCAGGCAACTTTTCCCAGACCCTTATAGTGCCCATCAAGTCACCATCCTTTTTCCTTCTAGCTAGCCCCTCTTTGGATGAGCCTAAGAATTTTCCTACAACTATTTCCCTTTGCACTCTCACAAGCACAGTTGCCCACAATGGCTGACCACACCACTGGTTGGAGACTGGCGATCTCATCCAAGGACAGAGCTGCTATGCCATATGAGGTTTCCCTTGGATATACCTGCACATCATCCATGCCAGGCTATTGTTCCTGTAGCCCTTTCTTCCCTATGTGCCAGTCTTCTCCTATCTGGGCAGTACAATGGGTTACTGGTTCTTGTCTATCTTTGCCTGAAAAGAGCAAGGTCAGTTCCACCACATTGTCAGCATGATGTCCCATTTTTGGAATCCCTGTCCATGTCATCTTTACTTTTGCCACCCACCAGAGAAGCTACCACTGTCACTTACAGTGGTACCCAGTTGAGCCCAAGTGACACTTCCAACAGTGGATATAGGCCTTCCACCACTGTCACAGTACCTCTTCACCAAGGCACTAGAGTGCAGTGGATGATCATCACTGTATTACCAGTACTACTTCCACCTGTTCACCAAACTATTACTGCCAACATCTGTGCTATGAGGAGTGAAGATGGTCTAATGAAGGCATTGGTGAGGATTATCTCAAAAGAGCTCAGTAATTCTCAACCAGTATAGTAGTTAACTACATCTCTTTACTTGCACTCCTGGATGAATGTGTAAGGGCAGTGGATCATGATCACCATATTACCAGTAGTCCGCTTGTCTGACAGTTCTGATTTAGTCTGAGAAACTGTAATTCAATTCAGATGAAGACCTGGCACTCTATTCAGTTATTCAATGTAGACATCTACACTGTCCGGATAGTCTGAATCATCTGATGCTGACTGCTTCAGAAAAAGCAGGCTAAATGTAGCTTTCCTAATGTGGGCATATCATGATGGATATTCTGTATCTTCCAGTATACTATGAAATCCAAGGGTTATTGGTTCTCTTCTGGGTGAAACATGCATCCAAGCAAACAATGCAGCCAAGGCTACCAGAAGTCAGTCACCACCAGTAATAATGGGCTTTCCATTGACTTACTCATCCTGAGCAGTTCTAACTCTCTGAAAATCAGATGCACCAAAACAAAGTGGACAACAGTTTTGCAGGTAGCCACCTGAATGAGAACTGGGTTGTTGTTCCTCTGAGGGTGCAGTGAAGGAATGAACAAGGGTAGTTATGTGATCCTCCGTGTATATTGTTAACACAGTATACCAGTGGTAGGCATCACTGAATCGTTGATGAAGACTGTCCTGATTATATGGTAAGCATTTGGATACACAAATGAACTGCAATGAAGAGGATATGCATGGATATATATATATCCAATCACAGAAAGATCCATATATTTCTTATACATGTCTACACCAACAACAGCATACTCTATGGCATGAACATACTGAGGGGAAGAGCATGCAACATGTCCACAGAGAAGACTGTCAACATACCTTTGACTGTAGCTTGTATCCTTGTCCATCTAGGAAACTCTCAAGGGCTTCACACCATGCAGAAGTATTTGGGGTCAAATGCACAAAGAATTTCCTCAGAAACCCCAGAACTTGCAGATCAACAGCAAGGGTAGGAGCAGTGGGAGTTGATGCAAATAGTTCATGTTTCATGAGACACATAGGGGATGGTGTGCAAGGACAAGAATTAATTTTGATCTCCTCCAGGCCTGGTGGAGAGCATAAGCATTCAACAGAGATGAAGGTAAGAGTGGCATGCACAATCAAAGAAGACACAAGTAACATTAAGTACATGTATAATACATGTGTTACACTGACTCAGGAGAATATGGGTGTCTACTGCTACATGGAGATTTTGTGACACTCGAAGGTACCATAAGTATGGCTCAACATGCACAGGAATTATGTCTTGGGACCACTTGTGCCATTGGCTTTGTTGCTTTTGTAGACTGCCTGGACAGGATGGTGGTTGAACTTGCTTGATAGTGCAGGCAGTTGGCATAGGCTGCTCTGGAAACAAAGAGTGAATACAGTGCCCAAGGAACAATGCAATGAACCAACAGGATGAGAACTACTTGATGTGGGATTGGAAACCTGTGGGGCCTCATGACACCTTGGAGGTTTGGGGTGGCAGACAGCCATCTAGATACCTGAAATGTGCAACACAAAGTCAACAAAAATGTACCAGGGACACAGAGTCAACAGGTAGCACTGAGACATGAAGTCAACAGTAGGTCAGTATATGTTGATTTCCACAGACCATGAGCTGCTATGCATGAGTAAGGACTTGCAACAGAGTTCCCTTACTTACCAGGTAGATGAAGGTGCAATAATGAAGAGCTGCAGTCACATGATAATGCTGGGGAAAATGTGGAAGCAAGAGAAAAACCAGCAACCTACAGGGGATATGTCAGAGCAGCAAGCAACATGCATTTGCTACTTACCTGTATGCTAACAGGGAAAGACAGAAACAAAAACACAATCCACACCTCATCCTGGCAATTAAGGTTCAATGCTAGACCACATGTATCAGTTTCCAATGCATCAGTTGCTAGCACCATCCCTGCATTTTACATGACTAAGACATCTCACTGCATCTGTGAGCACCGTACCCTTCCTTCCTGCTATACCTACCTTCTCAGCTCTGCCAATGACTTGCACAGTCTTTTTTTTTTTCCCTGGTGCCTTGTCTGTCAGTACAAGCGGTCGAAGTAACAAGACCTTAGTAATGCACCTAGCATGGGTGAACAATAAACTCAAACTCAAAATGACAGAATGTCATTTATGGCCATGAGTGACACAAATGCAATGGAAGACAAATTACAAAAAAGTGAATAAGTGGGGGAGGGAAGGCAGACAGCCTAAGTGATCATATGCAGTCTGGACATAGAACTGACAAGCAAGAAGAATATGTTTGTATGCTGATGTGTTTCCTCGACCATCCAGCTCTGCAGGGACCTGCAAATGAAGGGGTGCTCCAGGCCAAGTCGACAGAAGCTCACAGAAGTTATTGAAATATGGCAATGAGGTTTGCATTCAGGAGCACATATGCCCAGTTGTTGCAGTTCCTGTGGAAGAGGCTCAGACCACATGATGAGGCCAGACTCACCAGGGAAAATGCTGTAAAGTAGAGTTTGGCGACCTATTCGGGAATCATCTGAGGTCCAGAGGTCAGCTGCCAGGACCCTGTCAAGTGCAAAGAGTTCATAGCAAAAATTGAGTTCATATAGCTCCCACAGAAGGGAATGCACAAACTGCAAAGGGGGGTCAGACAGTGATGCAACTTTAACTTCCATTCCACACCAGGTAATCGCTTCCAGTGCCCCCACCAAGCCCTGAGTCAAGTGAACTATATCATCCCCCAAGATATCTTGGACCACTGATTTTGAGGCTGCACTCCTTGTTGAGGATTGCTGCTCAGTGGGAATCATATTCAGGAAATCCCTCCACATTTGAGGGGAAGGAAACTTTGAGGGGGGACAAACATCAACTTGACTGAGCCACAGTGGACAAGCAGCCAACCAATTGAGAAAGTAGGTTTTCTTGCACTCCAGGGAAGTCACATTGGCAAAGAAAGTCAGTTTAGGGAAATGATACCCCAGGTCAACATGCTCTGATTTGATCTGCTCTGGATTTTTATCAGTGACCTTCCAAGCCATCATGAAAAGGCCATGAGGCTTCAGGATTTCAGGAAGGTCAGGTTCTTCCCATTTCAACTCTCCACTCATGGAACATTGTGGGGATGCTATGCACAACTGATCAGGAAAGAGAAAAAAAGAGGTATGATCAATTTTATGTACCTTGAGAAGGGCCTGCAGTCACCCTTTCCCTTGCAGACCTAGTCTGCCTTTGGCTTGATTGCCTGCCACCACTGGAAGATGGATGTGAAGATGCTGGCACAGCTGCTGTGGGTGTGGGCACCTCAGCAAGATTGCCCTGATAAGAATGGCAGGTATGGAAGTGGCAGAGGGCACCAGAGGGACCACAGTATATAGCTGGAAATGGCCTGGTGACACCATTTTCCATGTACATAGCCTCAACTATGTGGTTGGGGTAGGTGAAATGCACTGGCTGGACAACATTCATGGTGGGGGGAATAAATTCTTCTCTACATACCAACCACACAGGTACCCCAATGAAATACAACACTTCACATATTTGAGTGTTGTTAGTGATGCATCTCATCCAGTTTGGATTTGTGTGCACAGGTGTGGACAGTACATTAGTAAGCAGTGGATAGAGGATTTCAATGTATTCCAGGACAGCATAGATATCTAAAAGTGTCTGCTGCAGCTGGGAAAAAAAGATCATGAGGTCTCTGAAGACCAGGGGATGGTGTTGCAAGTGCATGACCTCATGGCAAGCCAACTGCAGCAAGTTCCACATAATGCCATGACAAACAGGTCGATTCTGGAGGGGGTGGTGGTGGCTTTTCAAGGACTGAATAGGGCTTTGAAATCTTTCACCCTTGATTTGTGAAGTTGGCCCACTGCAAACAAGGAACTGGCTGGAATGATAAAATTGGCAGAAAGTCAGGGTATACCAGGCTATATACAGAGGATTTGGGAAGGGGAATCTTTCTTGTTGAGGAATGCAGATCGCATAGTTGTATTCTTTATTGTAGATTTGGGGCCACTGGAAGCAGTCTGCTAGCCTGAAGTGGCCATCTGCCTGAGGGCAAAGCTCCTCATCTTTGAAGATATGGGGCTCTGGAATGAAGTCTACATTTGGCAAGGTGATCACCAAACTTCCCTGGCATGCAACTACTCATGCATCAAGCAAGGTCAAATTGGCTGTGGACACAACCTGATTGAACTGCTGAAGCCAGAGAAATGAAATAAACTGATGAGCTTACCATCATTGGGGTGGGTATAAGGCCTGAAATGAGTCACTGCAGTAGATATGAAGAAAAGTGGATCCAGTCTTCGATGTAGAGAAGTTGAAGTATGCATGGCATAACCTATGAGTTTGCAGCTTAATTGCAATGAGGAATGCAGACCTTTGCAGAGCGAAAATTTCGAGGCAGACAGAAGTATGGCATATGATGGTCAAGACTACACTCTCTGAGGTCTTTAACTTCACTGGTACTCAATATGAGGTGGTACTGAAGCGACCTCAGTGATGCAGAGTCAACAGAGTGCAATTTGAAGCAACTCAAAGTCAGCCTCAAATCAAGTAGCAGCACAAAGCCAGCTCAGAACTGGGTGGACACAAGAAACTTGAGGCCATCGAGTGTCAGGTGGTGGGTGATGGGTGACAAGTGATGAGCGACAGGCAAGAACAGGGGAATGTTGTGGTAAAGAGTGAGTGTGATCCATCTACTGTTATTTACAATTACCTTGTTGAGTCAAATCCTGGGAATTCCCAAGCCAAACACACCTAAGTCATGTGACTTGCTCACTCGTTACCACCACATCCTAGAGCTAGAAGATTTTGTGACCATCATCAGCCCATCTGCAGCAAGTAAGTCCATTATTTTACTCCATCAGGTTCCTTGTACAGTGACTTTATTCAATTACAGTGCAATTTAATGATTATGAACCCAGTATGTAGACAACTACCATGAGCTGGCTTCATGCTGCTCCCTCATTTGAGGCTGACTTCGAGTCACTTCAAATCACACTCTGTTGACTCTGTGTCACTGAGGTCACCCCAGTACCACCTCACATTGAGTGCCAATGGGGTTAAAGTTTACCTTGAGGAGTGTTTTTACTGGTTCCCAGTCCATTGATGTCCATATCAATGGATCTTGTTCAGCCTATTTTAAATATGTACATTTATTTCCATTCTTGTGAAGCACACTCTGATAATAATTATCTGTGTGTTTACTATCATGTTCATCCTACTCCCATTTGGCATTGTCAACATTTGTGCTTGTCAAACCAATGTTTGGATCTTCCCCCCACCAGCTTCATATTGTATGTTACCCCAGGTGCACATTTCTGATTAGTTTCAGTTCGGTCACACCAAGTCTGACTTGTGGCTCAATCACACTGAGTCTAACTCATGGCCAATTGCAAGCATTCTCCTAACTCCTGAGGTAGTCCTAGCTACATTCAGATTTTACCTCCACCAACTTCATATTGTGTTGTTATCTTAGGTATGTACTTTGGGCTAGCTTTGGGTCAGTCACAACAAGTCTAACTTAATATTTGAAACAGAAAAATAGACTTTAACACCTGGCCTGTGCTCATAGCATGACACCTGTCAATGTACACACTGACCTGTAAGTGGCTCTTGGTCTTTGCTCTACTTACACTCCTGATTACAATCACTGAACCCCTGCTCTTGTGTGGGTTTTATGGATTTTACCCTCAATGTCTATAGTATCTGATTCCAGAATCAACATTGTTGCAAGCTGAAGCTATTGTCAACTGGTCAGGTTATCTTTTTTTGGTGCCATCTCCTTCGAAGATCCACCACCCAGTAAGTAGGTCCCCACTTTTATTTACACTTCCAACTACCAGCCATTGATTCCACACCCTTGCATGGACTTTACAGATTTCACCATCACCACCCACAGTACTGGAGAGGTCAGGTGTACCTTGCCTGTTCAGACCCTTCAGTCAACTATTGGCCTGAAACTGGGACACCTGACATGTACAATTGAGCCTAAAGGTGGGCCTAGCTGACACTGGCCAACTGGCCCTGAGGGGGATAGGCTGAGGTGTAAACATGTTTCAGCCAACATGTCTGGGGGATGGCCCACCCCCCTGGAAGTGGGGTTGGCCAACATGGCTGGGGGATGGCCCACCCCCTGGAAGTGGGGTCAGCTGACCTGGGACATCCCCTGGAAGCGGGTTGGCCTACCTGGGGGATGGCCCACCCCCTGCAAGTGGGGTCAGCCTACCTGGCTGGGGGATGGCCCACCCCCCTGCAAGTGGGGTCAGCTGACCTGGGACATCCCCTGGAAGTGGGTCAGCCTACCTGGCTGGGGGATGGCCCACCCCCCTGGAAGTGGGGTGGCTGACCTGGCTGGGGTATGGCCCACCCCCCTGGAAGTGGGGTCAGCCCACACTGAGGGGCATCCATGTCAAATGAAAACACTAGTGATGCTACAGATGGCTTGAAGGTCCAGGACAGTAGGCTGACTGGGGGATGCCCCATGGTCCTGGAAGTGGGGTCAGCCATCATGGCTGGGGGAGCCCTACCCCCCTGGAAGTGGGGTCAGCTGACATGACTGGGAGATGCCCCATGGTCCTGAAAGTGCAGTCAGCCCACATGGCACCCACATGGCTTGGGGGATGCCCTGCAGTCCTGGAAGTGGGGAGCCCTACCCCCCTGGCATCCACCTGGATGTGCAGTCAGCTGACATGCCTAGGGGATAATCATGAAAGGTGCCTCTTTCAATCTAGATAATTGCCTACCCCCCTAGAAGTGGCATCAGCCACCATGACTGGGGGGTGCCCCATCTACCTGGATGTGGTGTCCACCCATGGCTAGGGATAATCATGAAAGGTGCCTCTTTCACTGTAGATAATTTCCTACCCCCCTGGCAGCAGGGTCCCACAACATGACTGGGGGATGCCCTGTGGTCCTGGAAGTGGGGTTGGTCAACCTACCCTCCTGAAAGGAGGATCAGCTGACCTAGATGCAGGATAGCCTGCCCACTTGAAAGGGGGATCAGCCAACTTAGGTGCAGGATGGCCTACCCACTTGAAAGGTGGATCAGCCAACTTAGGTGCAGGATACCCCACCCACCTGAAAGTTGGGTTGGCAGACCTAGCTGGAGTTGGTCATGATTTAATTAGCTGGGCCTCCAAAACTGTACATTCTGATCTAAATTGTCATCATATATCTACCCATCAATGTCCCATGGCCCTCCTGGTTTGATTCCATGTTCTCACCCCCCTCTTCCCATTTTCCCCACCCTCCTTGTCTTTTTCCCCATCTTGCTTTGCCACCTTATTCCCCCTAGTCACAATCCCACTCTCTGCCCTTTTCTGCCTTTGAGTAGGTACCACAGGAGGCACTTCCTCCTCTTCCTTCTCCTCATCCTCCCTATCAGTCCCACCCATCCCAGCACCTTCATCCCCCTCTTGGGGCTCCTTCATGCCTGAACTTTGCTCCAACCTCACAACTATCAAGCCCACTATATCCATCACATTCTCCACCTTCTGGATACCAAGCTCAGAGTTCAGCAAAAATTGGAGGTGACTGACCAATGGATCATCCTCTTCAACTTCCTGGGCACAACTACATTCCCTCAACAGCAGACCAAGTCCCAGCACCACCTGCCCACCCAATGAGGAGGAAGTGAACCTTGCACTTTGTAACTCCCCAAGGGCCTTCCAAAAACAAGTGGACTCCAAATGGATTTCCTGGGGCAAATACTTGGCACTCCAGGTCCATGTTGCCCAGTGGGGAAGGGCTACCTCTCTCCCCTTTCCATGTTCCTATGAAAGATGCTTTGTTAGCTAAGTGTTCCTGGAAAATCTCCAACTTACCTGTTCTGGCAGGGCCTCCACCAGGTCCACAAGTACTTGGTACCTGGGCATGATGGAAAGAGACTTCAAATATTGGATGCAGTCCTTGCTAGCATGCCATGCAGGACTACACTCTTCAGGGGCCTGGTCCTGCACATCCATAGTCACTTCTGCCCCCCTTGTTCACAACCTCACCACTTTTCATCATCTGCCCAGAGTGCACCCCTTCTTCACCTACTTCTTCTTCACTGTCATCCTCAGGGTCCACCCACTCTCTCTTCTTACTGCTCCCTGCCACTGGTCTCCTGTCAAACTGCCTTGACAAAGGTGCATCCTCCTTTTTGCAACTGATGAAAGATACAATCACCTTCTCCTCTGCCTCTAGGGTTTGCCAGTGATCCTAGAGCAACTGCAGGTCAGCTGTGGTCCATTTTGAAGGATCCTTCATCATAAACCCCTCTGGAATGGACTGGGAGTCAAGATACTCCATGGGAGACTCAATCAGCAAGCCCCAGGGAACCCTGGCCTTGGGCTTCTTTGTGAACTTGGCTATGCCCCAGACTTCAATCAGATCAGAGCCATGCACATGACAATCAAGACCCACCATAAGCAGCTTGGAAGACTGCTCTTGCCAAGTTCTGCTGCACCTTCAACTTCTGCCCTGCCCAAGTGGGCATCTCTGGGTTCCCATCCTCATCCTAGGATATCTCCACCTCATGCTTCTCAGCAGAATCATCCTCCACTAAACAATGACCAATGGGCATGGACATGTGGAGAGACAAACACATCACACTTACCAGGGGCTGTCAAAAGATAATCCATCAAACTATTTTCCCCATTCAACACCCAATCCTTGCTTGACTCCAAAGACTGGGTGAATGCCTTCTTCCCATCTGCTGGTGCTGTCTCAAACCTGGTGGTCTTCTTGAGCATTGAAAAAGAAGAAGGATAGTGAAACTTACACTGCCATCTTGATCTGACCTTCCCCTGCCTCATGTGCTACAAACATCACCACATGGGACCCCATGGTTCTGTGCACAGTTTCAATTAAATCTCTAGCCATGTTTGGGAGATTTTTTCTCCTGTATCTGTTAATTGGCTAGCTCAGCATATGGTCATGGAGTGACAAGTGGACTTACAAGTCATGGGTCTCTTTTGGGGCACCCAGCTTGTTCTGTTTTTCTGCTGCCCTCCCAGCTTCTGCTTTTCTCTCATCAGAAACAGACTCCCACCACTGTTGAATGATCCTGTTCCTCTGCCCTATGGTCTTGGGGTCCTTGGTGTCCCTCCTTTCCCTATCATAGGCATCCATTTCCTCCTTAAAGATCCTCTGTGCTGCAGTAAATGCCATAAAGGCCTTTTTGTAGTCCCCAGCCTTGGTGGGGTGAGCCTTCTCCTCCCTGGCATCCTCACCCTCACAACTTTCTGCCCAGCTCTTCCTAGTGACAGCCAGGATGTGCTGGATGATGGCTATTTCATCATCCTGATCCTCTGGATCCAGGTGGGGCAAGAACACCCTCCAGATGGCTGAGACAAACCTCAGATGTGTCTGACTTGATGAAAAGGATGTCTCACCACTCTCAAATGTGGGGGCAATCCCACAGAATCCTCAGGTTCATGTTTAAGGATCTCTGACTTCACCTCAGCAAGGATCTCATTCCTGAGCTGGGAGTTCCCCCTTGCTTCTTTGTACCTTCCCACATAGGAGGAGAGGATTTCAGAGTAGACTTGCTTCCAGTCAGACATTGGATAGGTCAATGGGTGCAAGTGTATAGTGGCAGAGATTTTGTTGTCACAGGTGGAAGACAGAAGACAAAAATTTATTGGCCCTTACTTATTTAGGCAGGTGGTTGAAAGAATGTCAGCCATCCTGCTTTTAGGCATTGCCCATTTTGTTTGCACATATTTGGCATTCACTCCTGCTCCACCACCAAGTCCTGAACCAAGCATATCCCCACACATGTCATATGTACCTGCTCCCATTCTAAATGCCATCCATCTGTTACCATGGAACATCAACCTTGCCTTGCTTGCAAAGTCACTCCACAGCCCATCTGCTTGTTGGCATAAGCCTCTTTTCCTGGCTCTGTCGACTGCAGAGCCCTTTTCTCCCACATTTTCTTGTGGTACTCAAACCACAGCCCAGTCCAAAGCATCTCATGCCTCACCAGTGACACTTCTTCTTTCCATCTGTCCCTTCTTGCCCTTGCTTTGAGCCAGTTGATTCTGTAAACTGTACCACACTTTAGTAAGATATATGGAATGAGAATACACTTACATTCTTCCATCAAGCCCCCAGCCTCCACATTCAACTGGTTCTTCTCACCATCCATCACCCAAAACCAGGCCAGTTTACTGGTCCCCTGTCCAAACCTGTTCTCCTCTGTCACCTCCTTACTCACTGCAAGGTCCTCTGGCAAGATTTCTTGATACTTTTCTGCCATGTTACCATCAGGGTCCAGCCTGAGAATGGCCTGCCTGGCCCTTTGATAACTTCTGACATGCTTGTTTACCCTGGCTACCACCTTTTGGATTTCCTTCTTGGTCCTGGTACCCTCCCTGGTGGAATTTTCAGTCCTGAAGTTCTGTCAGTACAACATGGCCTTGTTTCCAAGGTCTGTCCTCAGTTGGTCCAGACAATCATTGGCTTGACCAATCCTGAGTTCCCTTTCCTCTTTGAGAAGGTCATGAAGGCCCAGCTCTGTCAGTTTGGCAGCTCCAATGGAAGATGGCATCCATATACTCATGAGCTCCAAAGCCAGCCCCTTGGCTTCCTCTTCAGGAGCTTCCCAGTCTCCTTCATCATCATCCCAGAACTCCCTATCCTCATGTTCTTCTTCATCTGACCCACAGAATGCAGGATCATCCTGGGGGGTGAAAGTGCCATCTATATCCAAACCTTTGCAAAATGCTTAGCCATTGCTATGGAATTTTTCAATCCTGGAAGAAAGTCTCTGTCTCTTCTCAGAGATTTTAACTTCTTGCCTAGTTGACATTGGACTGGGAAGTTGTTGGATTTCAGACCTCAGCTGATCCCTGGCAAGTCCAGTCAGCAAGAAATTCACCTTCAGCTCAACAGGGACCTCACTGTGAGTCCTCAATGCTGATTCCTTCTGCAAGCCAGGCCACTGAACCAACATTTCCAGAGGGGGACTTGGGGTTTTTCATGAGCTGCAACCACACCTCCTGAAAGGTGGGGGCTAAAAAAATTATCAGACCAAGTCATCAACTCATCCATGACACCAACCTTTGTCCCCCCCTTCAATAAATAAATATCTAGGGCTTCCTCCCCATCTGCCTCTGCCCTAAGTGCATCTGATTCCCACCTAGCAACCTTGTCAGGATCCAACACAGCAGTCAACTGCTCATAAGCCTCATTCATTTCCTCCAGACACTTGTTGGAATTCTTATATTTCTTGAGCAAGGAGGGGACTGTGATGTTGGGCATAAATTTACATCCCCTCCAAGCAAAAAAAAAACTTGCCCATTCCCACAAGCTTCTTCCAATTAGAGTCCCTCATATGATCATCATACACCTCTTGCCTGTGTGCCTGAGTCATAGACCTGGCAGTGGGGGAGATCTTATTGAATGGAGCCCACAATGTCTCCAAAATTTCTCCATCCAAGTGGCCAGCACCCTTGATGAAGTTGAGGCTGTACCTGGGAAAGCAAGAGAGCTTGTGTGCAGCCAAATGGAACTTTCCCACTGCAGGAACAATTTCCAGAGCTGGGGGAAGAAGGAGAGATGGACTGTTTTTCACCCTGCTCCTGAAGTTGATGCTCCACTGGCACCCTACATCATAGATCACCAGGGCTTTTGTGATGCTCTCTGAATGATATCCAAGAGCATTACAAATGGAGTAGTCTGTGTTCATATACCTGGCCTAAATGAGCACCAACTACACCAATCTCAATCCAGGGGGTCCACTCACCTCTCCCCTTTCTGAAAATCTACCACAGAATGGGGGACAAAGCAGCCATGCCAAGCACAAGCTGTAGCACCAATCCCTGTAGATCATAGGTTGGACTTGTTGATGTTTGCAGCATTGATAGCCCTGTGATTGCTGCAGGTAGATCTCTAAATGCATGGTCAGCAAGCAATCTACATGACCATGAGACCTCTCACCTCCTTGCTATCCAAAGACTGTTTTAGATGACTCTGATAAGGCACCTCAGCAACCATATACCCTTTTCCATCAGACAAAGCCACATCCAACTCTGGCTTGTTCATTTTCATATGCTGAGCAGTGAAGTTCCCATCTATGACATATTGCCTCATGATAGTATCCCTGAAGGCAATCAGAATCCCAATCCAAATGGATCACACTCTCTTACCTGTCATAGTGGACTTTCCAGTCTGCTGGCAAATCAACACCTGGTTGGGGGCAGGCAGGGCAGAAGAGGGCAAGCCCTCCATCCCCAGGATCCTGCTCCATATCATGCCCAAAGCCAAACCATTTTCTATGTTTCAAAACCCTCCACAGTCAAGATACCCTCATCAACTCCCTGTATCTATCCTAAGAGGGGAAGAAAAAAATATTGACATTAGTGAAGCAACTGGAAAATGGCACTCAACTAGTACCCTCTCTGGAAATGCATTGTTGGTGAACCTTTTCAGCTTCTGACAGAAAACTCATAGCAGAGGTCTTGCACTCCAAAGCATCTATCAGAAAGTGATCCAGGACAGCAAAGGTGAAGGCAGTTTTGGGCTTGGAGATGCTGGCTGGGAACAGTCCTTTCCCAAGCAAGTCCAGGTGCCAGTCATTAGGATGAGACCCAGGGCAGTTACACACAGAAACCTCATGAGAAAAAATCCCCTCTGTGTGCACAATGGTCATCTGGAACTGGGAAGACCTCCTGATGGGCAGGTCATCAGAATGCCTGTCCAACAAAATGCCACTGACCTGTGATTGGGAGGTTCCTCCCCAGTCATATAGCCTGACTCATCTGGATCAGGATCTGAGCTATTTTGAGGGCAGGAATCTCCCCCATGGCCTATGTGCCACAAGAAGCCCTGTTCCATCAAGGAGGTAGGCTCATAGTGAGTACCATTCCACCTTTGGACCTTGTGAAAGGGGAGGTTCCTGTGAGCTTTGACAGCACAGGGGCCACACCAGGCATGGACTCCAGTGCAGGACATGGACCAGACATTTCCTTCTGCCTCTTCACACTGCTCACAAATTCCTGCCTTGGTCAGCTGCTCCCCCTCCAAAATAACATTGAGATACTCTGCTCTCCAAGGCAGCCACTCTCTGACAAAGTCATTTTGACTCTGGAAGGGATTTTTTAATGGTGGACCAGCCCCGAATCAGATTATGGACCTTTGTGTGCCTTCTGGACTGGGGGGGATCATCTGCATCATTCCAGTCAGAGTTAGGCATGTCAAGAGAGTTGGGAAAGTTGGAGAAGTTGAGATTTTGGGAGGATCCCATCGTTCTTGGAGTTTGTGGAGTGGAAGGCAGACTACCAGATGGGAGGTAGAGGTGCCTAGCATCCACTTCTTTGTGGGTGAGCTTTCCCCTTCTGGTCTTGGTGGGCTGGAAAGTGTACAAAGCACCTCTACCAGAGGTTTTTCACAGGACTTTGGACCTTCTTTGATGCATGCTCCTCAGGATCAATGCAAAACATGGGTAATGCTCTGGATGTACAATTTTCACTCATAAACTCTGACTGACATCAGCTAAGATGCTCAGCTAAGTACATACACTAATTCTGTAAAAAAAAACCCTAAGAGATCCTTTTGCTGGGTGAACATTGGCCTGGCCAGTCCAAATCTGTTGTGGATAGCATCCTTCATGTAGTGAGCAAGTGCTATCCTTTCCCCTTTCTCCCACTTTGGGACAGAGTGGGTGAGGAGTTTGCCAGCAAGGAAAACCATGGTGCCTGGCTGATAACAGAATACAGCACCTAATTCAGATATATGAAATTGGGCATCATGGGTTCCCAGGCTCAGTACCAAGTCAAGCAGAGACAGTGCAGAAGCTTGGTCCTGGTGGGGAGGAGTCTCTTGGTTGACTATGACATCTATGCCAAGATAGATGGAAGGCCACCTAACAGGGCAAGGGGGTTGGGTGATGACCCAGTGCTGCTTGCCAGAGATAGCCTCCTTGCCAACTCAGGCAAGATCAGGCAGGACAATTTCAGCAATGGTGTTCCAGAAGTCCTCTGCATAGGTAATATCTCTGAGCCATTGCCTTACCACTGGCTTTTTGAGAGAGGAACTTTCATAGACCTGGTCCTCCAATCTCTGAGGGTCAATCAGCCTCCAAAAATATTCCTAAGGAACATGGGGGATTACTGTATGAGCCTGATGGAAAGTGGCTGGAGAATTCATGAGCCTGCCATGACCAAATTTCTCATTGCCATCCTCCTCTGGCACATGTTTATGGCCAAACCTCCTTTTAGATGGACAACCAGTCTTGGAACACTGGACAAGGCTGTCTTTCAAAGGGATATGGATCTCATTGAGATGTTCCTACTGATGAATCAATACAAGGGGATGGAGGGAGAGGAGAGAGGATCACCACTCTTGCAGGAGGGATGATGCCTGGGAGATACCACACCAACACCCTGACATGGACATCCAAAATGGTGGTGGGGTCAGAGATGTGCCCCCACTGGGGATGTGGGAAATATTTTGTCTTGTCTATGACATTTTTCATAGGTTCAGCAAACTGATCAACATCCCATTCTGTTACATCTTCCCCCAGACTTCAGGGCATGGACTTTGATTCCTCATCAATAAGGACTCACAAGGGTTGAGGATTGCATGGGAAATGACCAGGGCAGTCAGCTTGAGCTTGTGGCAGGAAATGGAAGCTGGGGGAAGGGGTTCCTCTGCCATATGCCTCTGGAGGTTGGTCAACTGAGACCTAACTCTCAGTCTATGGTAGGGTGTCAAGCAGGGCTACTGTATACCAATGAAGTGTTGCCATTACCTTGGCTTCTGGAGGTCACATCTTTGTAGCACTGCAGATGCAGAGAGACTGGAATGCCCAAGTACAGATGAAAGGGTGTGATGCACCAAGGCAGAGAGGGCTTGATCAGTGGCTGAGGCAGCATTCATCATGGAATTTGAATCTGGGGTAATGACATACAGGCCCTGGTAAGACAGATGGCACACACAGCTAAAAATTTTAAGCTGGGAAACCTAGGGCAACTATATTAAGGAAGTGTGCCTGGGCCCTGACTTATTAATCACACCATGTACTTAGGGTTAGGGTTAGAACCCCTAAACTTCAAAAAAAGATGGCATATACAAAGCAGCTCAGTCACATTTCAAGATTAAGATACATGCAAAAACTGCCAACTACAAATTGCATTACAATTTTACACTACAAAAAAAGTTCCAAAAGGAACTGAGCCTCTGCTGCCTTCCCAGAGGGGGCCCTCCCCCAGGAAGACAGTAAGTACTTGCAAAACAAAGCTCTCATATTCAACAAAAAGCACCCCATACAAAACAACAGATAATTCTAAGGCACAGGAATCAGTACCAATAAAGGACAAAAAGAAAAACATACTTGAAGTTCATCCATAAGCACTACACATTAGGTGAATCAGCAAAGGCAACCCAAGAGATAAAGCATCATACCTAATCCAAATCACTTAACCAACATAGTAAAACACAGATACAACAACCCCGAATTCCATCACTCATATGCTGACTAGCACAAGCAAGCACAGACATAATCATGTGGGTGACCCACCTAAATGGGTCCACAGACATCTGTCAAATCTGAGATAATCAGCTGACCCATTAACACAAGTAGACTGAGCAATGCCATCCAAACATGCATGCCAGCTAAACCTAGCACAGCACAATCTGTCAAATCCAAAGTACTATGCTGGCCTGCACAAGCAGGCACAGACATGAGTAAACCAAACACCATTGATAGCAAGCTGGCTTACACTAGGAAGCACAGACTCACATCAAATGCACCCCCCATACCAACAATGTGCTGGCCAGGCACACCGCAGAGAGAGGGCAACTATCCCCACCATGCACAGCTGCAGCCTGCACACAACAAAGACAGTACCTGCAAGCAATGAGTAGGGGAACATCTCTCCTACAAGGTATGAGGGTACACAGTACCTAGAGTCCAGTGTGAGTAACCAAAGGGTATCAACACTGGACTCAACACACTAAGTGCGATGTAAGTAAACAATGGTAAACAAACCAAAGGGAATGCACCACAAGTGCAGGAATAACCCTAGAGAGCTCAGAAAAAGTGTAAGTAGTAGTAAATGAGATGGGGAATCAAATAGTAGTAAGTAAGAGACCATTTAAAAAGAAAGAAAGCAGAAAAAAGAGGTGAAGATCACCACAAGGAACAGGATGTTTGGTGAGGACACTGTCAGTGGGAGGGCACATGGTAAGATGGGGGGTGTGACTAATGACTGAAAATACTGGCCAGATCAGGGATTGAACCTGGGTCCTCCCACTAGTACTGGGGTGCCTTACCACTAGGCTACCTGACCATTCCTACCCTGTCTAGAGTGTGGATTCTCATCCCAACACTCCCCTTAGAAGCCACACTCATCCCCTCCATAATTAGGTACAATGGGAACTGCTTGGCTCACACCTGGCCAACAAACCCAAGGACATCCTAATATGAGTGGCCTTTTGTGTGCCTCTAGTAGGGACCAGCTTCCAGTGCCATCAGGGCTCATAACCTAATGACTGAAAATACTGGCCAGACCAGGGATTGAACCTGGGTCCTCCCACTAGTACTGGGGTGCCTTACCACTAGGCTACCCAACCGTTCCTACCCTGTCTAGAGTGTGGATTCTCATCCCAACAGTGATGTGCTTACCTGTGTTGTGGGGGGGACCATGCACATGCAGGGTGTGTTGGTGACAGCACAAGGACATTATCAGTGGGGGCACACATAACAAATGGGGGGGTGGTGATGGGGCTTACCTGTAAGGTGGGGGTAAGCATGTACACACAGGATGTTTGGTGAGGATGCTGTCAGTGGGAGGGCACATGGTAAGACAGGGGGTGTGACATGCTTACCTGTGTTGTGGGGAGGACCATGCACATGCAGGGTGTTTTGGTGACAGCATGAGGATGTTATCAGTAGGGGCACACATAAGACAATGATGGGTGACAGGGCTTACCTGTATGGTGGGGGTGACAGTGTACATGCAAGATGTTTGGTGAGGATGTTGCCAGTGGGGGGGGCACATGGGAAGATGGGGGTGTGACATGCTTACCTGTGTGGTGGGGGTGACTGTGCACATGCAGGGTGTTTTGGTGACAGCACGAGGACATTATCAGTGGGGGTGCACATAACAAATGGGGGGGTGGTGACAGGGCTTACCTGTATGGTGGGGGTGACAGTGTACATGCAAGATGTTTGGTGAGGATGTTGTCAGTGGGGGGGGGCACATAGGAAGATGGGGGTGTGATGTGCTTACCTGTGTGGTGGGGGTGACTGTGCACACACAGGATGTTTGGTAATAGTGCAAGGACGTTGTCAGTGAGGGGCACATGAGATGATGATGGGTGATGGGGCTTACCTGTGTGGTGGTGGGGGTGACTGTGCACACGTGGGGTGTTTTTTTGGTGACAGTGCAAGGACATTGTCAGTTGGGGGCAACATGATAAGATGGGGGGATGTGGGGTGATGATCTTACCTGTGTGATGGTGGGGGTGACCATGCACACACGGGGTGTTTTGGTGACAGCATGAGGACATTGTCAGTGGGGGGCACATGACAAGATGATGGGTGATGGGGCTTACCTGTGTGATGGTGGGGGGTGACCATGCACATGTGGGGTGTTTGGTGATAGTGCGAGGGCATCATTAGTGGGACACACATGATAGGATGGATGGGTGATGGGGATGACTTACCTTTATGCTGGTACCAGGGGTGATCATGCATGTGCTGATCGATTGATTGATAGCTAGAGGAGGATGTCAGGGGAGCGACACAATGGGTAGGCTAGTGAGCTTACCTGTATGGTGGTGGGGATGACTGTGCATGCACTGATGCCATGGGGTGAGAGTGAGTGGGAGAAGGGTGACAAAGAAAAAAAAAAGAGGTACTACATCTATTACCATAACTTTGGAATTAGTCATGTGGTATGTATATTGTTTGGAAGTGACCAGTCTCCATACATATTTGACATCACTGATGTTCAGATAGGCTAAAATTATCAATGCTCATGCAATCGCCAGAATTTTTTCAGGTCACATGCTTGTCAAACATGACCAAACATACCACAGGTATATAGTAAATGCACCACTGCATGTGTCTTTCTTCTGTTTCCTTCCTTCGCTTTCCTTTTTCCATTGTTTCCATGTCCAACCCCCTTCTCCCCCTCTGCTGGGGAGCTTTGGCAATGTGGACTCAAATGTTCTGGGTACGTTGAACATATTCACTCCATGCCTCCTGCTGTAGACACACCTGCTTACACTAACTTAAGTTCGTCATGCCACTTCTTCCCAAATCTCGCTCTGGAGCTGTGGCATCCATCATTGCACTTGGCCATGGCATCTGTTGTCATGCTTGGCCCCAATGCTTTGATGTTTGTTGTCTTGCCCAGTTGTCACCAAGTTGTCTTCCCTCATGCATGCCAACTCAAGGTAGGCTTACCATGGCTATCTACAATTTGTATGCAACTAAATCATCATACTCTCAGTTGTTTAGGGATCTGTCTGCATTATTCTTTGTTAGGGGATGATTCAGGGAAATGTGGCATGAGTAAGTGTTGGATGCCAAGCTCCCCACCCCTAACTAACATCTTGCCTACTAGTATAAGTTGGTTGTGTGTTTGGTAGTATCACCTTGCTGCATGTTAGTTACTTACTCAATGTTGTGTTATCCCAGCTGTTGCTTCCTCACTTTAATCTATGGTTACTCACACTGGACTCTAGTCTGGTTTATCCCCAAGCTCCTTAGAGCTATAGGAGTCAATTAGGAGTCCTTTGGACCCCTCTATCCAAGTTTGTTGCTGACATCCCTTACCTGTACAGTTTGGGATATTTGACATCTTTGCCTCACCTGCCCTTACATATACCCACTGCCAATAATAAAGTGTGTTTCTTTTTTTCTTTCATCGTGCCTAGGGTCAATATTTATGAATCATTATTGTCATCAGTCTCTCCTGTGCATCCTATCATTGCTTGGTTATATGCTGCTCTTCATAGTAAGGCATTTCTCCATTGATTACTTCATGGCCAAGACTGACTTTGCCTTCAGTACCATATATGAGTCTCTCATGTGACATTTCACCCACACCATTTCCTCCCATACCCAACACCCTGCTACCATATGAAGGTGTGATTTCATGAATCTTCTGTCCCTGCATGGTCCAATGTTTTTTGGTGAAAGGATTAATTACTTATGCCTCTGTGGATATGATTGGCCTGCTTGGAACCTGTTGCTACCTCATACCATACTGCTGAGCACATCAACATTCATTAATTATGATACCCATCCCCTACCATGTTTAAGCACCCATTTCTTTGTTACATCAAGTTACAAACCTAATCAGACTTGTCGTCAGGTGCTAGATGCAAGATCTGAAGCATGTGCTTACTGGGCGATTATGACATGAGTATGAACACGATGGCATTATAGAAATTCGGTCCATTTCTTGTGGTGACAGGACCTACATTCACCAAACCATTCCTGCCATGCACTCGTGCTTTACTCCATGCCACCCACGTCCCTCACCCAAGTGCTCCTCCAGCCTTCTGTGGAAGTCCAAGGTGGATAGTAACCAAAAAGTATTGGACATTGCAGCCTACTTGCACTGCCAGGACGTGGTCGTGTTGGTTACTTACATGGTTAGCCTTGTCAGATGTGACCACACATCTTTCTATGGTTGCATGAGGGACTGGTTGCATATGTGCCTTAAAGAGTACCCTGATGCCAACTGGTTCATCGTTAGCGCTTGAATGAATGCTCAATAATGGGACCCATCATGGTTAATGGGGGCATCAGAGAGATGTTGAACAACTGCCAGAACAACTGTGAAACATGGTCAGCCATCAAGGATGCCAGCAGCACAGAGATGTCAGCTTCAAGAGGATGGTGTGTGAAGTGGGGAGAAACCCACCGAAGTTGTGGTTAAAGCCAGTCTCAGACTCGATCATGGGGGGAGGATGTGAGAGTGTCCCCAATGTCATCGGGGCAGTGCAGGAGAAGGGGCATATTGTGCCAGTCGATGGTAATCACCAGTAATCAACAGTATTAGTCGATGAAAGAGATTGGCTGACTAATATGAAACCAGAACGAGTGTCCATTACATAAGCTTATTGTCTCCTCCGCTGCATGAGTGCAAATTGAAGCACTTAGCTGTTTCTATGCATTGGCACTGTCCTCAGTGAAAGAGCTAGAGGGTTTGGAAAGGTGTGCTGCCCCTCATGAGCATTGGTTAGTGTCGACACTGACATGGCCATGTTTTGTTATACATGCACCAGGTGAAAGATGCAAGTTGCAGCCTGACTACATCCAACATGTTCCAACCATGGACTTCCCTTCTTCCTTCCTTCCATCCTCGTATAGATGCAGGCTGATCAGAGCACACTACACATGTTCAGACTGGTCTCATGTGTGATAGCATCGACCCTAAACTTTACTACTAATTGATATACACCCATGCGGAAATAGGGTACATATCCATGTGGTGGACATTAATTTAGAGGTAGACTCCTTCGCAACCCATTGTTAAGTCATTTGCATGCATGCTCAAGCATGTTCTGATAATCCTTGACTGACAATACTGCCAGGAATAACTCCGGCAATCTCGTGTGCCATGGGTAGTAATTGGCCACTGGATTGTAATCCGCAGATTTCAAACTGGCACGAAGGTTAGAGTGATCTAGTAGTCTGGCTGTTCTTTCTGACATTTTGTATCGATTCCCTTTCACTCAAACAGGAACTCCACTGTCTCATGTGGGACTTTACTGTTTCTTTGTCCTCAAGCATGCTGTAGGGAAAGTATCCTCCCTACCAGGATATTTCATTTATTTCATTGTTTTTACTTACTGATTTGTTTTCTTTTATCTTTTCTTGTTTTTTTACTTAGTGTTTGCACGCGTTGTGGCTTATGTAAGCCCGCGCGAGTACTTCGAGCATACTGTACATACTTAGAATAAAAAGAGACGAGTTACCCCAGACGAGAAGCCGGAAATAAGACGAAAGAAGACTCGGAATATTACTTCCCCATCCCCAGACAGTCCCTAGACGTTATCACAGCTTTTATTTGGGTTTCTGGGCGCATTTTTGGTCTTTTCCCTGTACTCTTTGACCCTCCACCAGGCAACACCAGCCTCCTGGGACGAATTCACCACTCTTCCCCCACTAGGAGACTTTGGCCTATATCCCAAGGTCCTTTCAAAACAATCTCTACAACGCTTTTAAGCCATGCAAGGTCACCTCCCTACTTTCTTTATAGTTTGGCCATACCACTTGTTACCATGCAATCAGAAAAGCCATCGCACCTCCCTGGCGACTCGGATGATGAAGGAGAAGCCTTTTTCTTGCCTCAGACACCAAGTCAGCTGCAGTCCATTGTCCACTCCAGCAGCGCATGTCATGCTGATGCCATAATGTGTCTCTTGGATGTAGATGTTGGTTGAAGTGTTGCAAATGATGGTCAAGGCATCATGGTCAATGGTTTGCGACAGACAGTAGTAGTATGGAACCACCAAAAGGCTGGTGTTGAATGGATGTGTCAACGAGAACATGAAGGAAAGAGAGGTGGCATCGTTGCGGATGAAATGGGGTAGAGTCATTGCTCTTGGATTGTGCTCCTGCTGACTTTCTTATTAGCCTTGGAAAGACTCTCTTGGGTATTGCCAGAATAGTTGATGGATGCCCCACATCTGTTGATCGAGCACATGGATGGGCACAGGCCACCCTGTGAGTGAACCTTTGCACCTCATGAAACTTAATTTTTTATAATGTTGGAGGATTATATGCCCTGTGTCATTGATCAGCCAATGGGAGAGTGAAGTCAAAAAATTTGCTAATGGTGTTAATGTTGTAAAGCATCATGGTCTGTCACGCAGTGGTGGTAAGAGTTTTGGATTGTTGTAGCTCTGGCATCAGCTAATCCACTTCTGACATTGTAGATCCTCTGACTTTACGAGACACTCATGTGATCATCACATCATATGCCACCATGGCGTCTGAGTATGCTGCTGTCTGCACAGATTCTGGGAGTTGCAAGTCTGCACTGTTTCACATGAAGTGGTGGAGAATCATATTAGGTATTTTAACCTGATGTCGAGAACAAATGAAGTGTTAAGTTCTGCACCCCACAGATGAAGCCCATCTCATTAGGAACTGGGCAGCAAAAAGTACAGAGGCATGCTTTAACGTGGTTGGGAGGTATCAATGGTGCTTCACAGGCACTCCTATGTAAGTGTCTGGCCCATGGATCTCCAAGAACAAGTTTATCCTGTCTGTAGACAAAATCAGGTCGAAGACTTGTACTCCATGTTCAAATTTCTAAACGTTAAGCCTCTCAGTGACTTGCAGGAATTCAAGAGTTATATTGTAAAGCCCATCAAAGGTGGACAGGTGACCTTGGCAATTGAGTGGTTGCAGGTGAGAAGATGACCGATCAATAAGTGAGTTTTGTTGATTTATTGCTTGTGCTCATGCATCCTGCAGGTTGTTCTGAGTGCTGTTATGCTTCGTCGCCAGAAGGATGTGGTTCAAAATGATGCACTGCATCTCCCTGACCATCACATCCATGTGGTTCAATGCCAGTTTGATGAAGGTGAATGAGGATTATACCATACCCTTGAGGGGTGCCTCAGGTCTAAGGTCGAGGATTGGGTCAAGCAGGGCTTAGTGAAGACTCGTTTTGCTTGTGTTCTGGAGATGCTTCTTCGCCTCCATCAAGGTGAGTGCTCCAGTTCCTTGCTATGTCACTAAGAACTGGTAAACCTTGCTTGGCAGCTTGTGATCACCCGATGCTTGTGCACTGTAGTGGCATTGTTGACAAAGACCTCTCTGCATCCTCGTCCTCTGATTCATTGGCCAGACTCAGTCAGTACATTGACGATTTGAATGCTGAACTCGATGATCTCTTGACTTCATCTGGATCCCAATGACGAGAATGACAAGACGTGAGGATGGACTTTCCATTGTACAGTTAGTGATGAGCCTGACCCAACTTCCCAGCGAGAATTTCCAATGCACAAAACCAGCGAAATCTTCCAGTCGTAAATCTGGGATATGCAATGTTCCCTCCCCATCAACAAAGATGAGACAGCTGATCAAGATTCTCCTCAAGATCGATGCTGATCTGGCAGGCCAAGGGAAAACGATCATATTCTCACACTTCACATCGATGCTAGATTGGTGCAACAGTTCCTCAGTGCAAAGGGATTTATCCTTGCTCATTGTGAGTACAAGACCTTCCAGCTTTCTTCAACCCCACTGACATGTTCCTTAGATGATGGATCTATGAGTCTGTCTGAGCATGAGTGGAACTTGCAGTACATCGAGAACGACATGGACATGAAATGTATCCTCATTTCTATCAAGGCAGGCAGTATTGGTTAGTTATAATGAGGGACTGCATTGCTGGCCTGCCTGGCTAAAGTTACACCAGGGTTAAACTTCACTGCATGCAACAACATCATCCTGCTAGAACCATGGTGGAATCCAGCAGTCAAAGTATGTAGTCACTATGCTTTTACTTTGGATGGTTTGAACACTAAATTGCATGGATAGGAACAGGCTTTTGACTGCATGCACCAGATTGGTCAACTCCTGCCAGTGAACATTTACAAGCTGGTGGTACAGGACAGCATGGAGGAACGTATGTTGGAGGTCAGTCAATTCCTCTAACATTGTGTCTACAGGTATTATTATATCTGACACACATAAAAGCTCCAGAATAAGAAGTGGACAATAGCGGACACCACTCTTGATAGCAATACAATGTCAGACATGACCCTAGATATCGAAGATGTGAGGTGTCTCTTTCAAGTAGTGGAGTAAAGAAGACAGGGACCGCTTGGCATGGTGTTGGCCAGGTGTTGCTAACTTGATGTCTTGTATGATAAAGTACAATGTGCATTACCAAGCCAGAGCATGGGAAACACTTGATGCTCTATTGGACAAAGAAAGATGAAATGGCAATGACACAGGTAATAAGCGACCTGAACTATATACTGCCATGAGCAAAGCCCATGGGTGGGATGTTGCTATTTGACACCCTGGCAAGAGAGTAGGAGTACTGGTGATCATGAATTCCATGACCATTAGGCTCGACTCAGAGGAATGACAGAAGGATTAACTTGCTTGGCAAGGTTCCTACCATGCCCATATCTACCATGGAAGCAGACATGTGATGGTAAGTATCTATCTTTCTTGCACTGGAATCTGCTGATCCGATGACTATTATAATAAGATTATAGTAAAATGCCCACCTATTCACAGGTCCATTGAGTGTTACACTGTCAGACTCACATTGGAGAATGATGCTCATGCTTAGCGTCTCACAGTGATTGACGAGGGAAAGTTCCAGAGGATGACTGCACCTGGTCAATCCAAATGATAGACATCTAATCAGAAGTTGACAACCAAATATGCTCATGGCTCTGGAACAGTTGCAGGTCCCCTGAATCATGTTCGGGTCTCGGTGTATACATGAGGTCAGGGCCTCAGGTTGGTAAGATGTCGCCACCACCAGTGGCCCTTCCCGAGTTTGACCCATTACAGATATGATGGCATTTCCTTTGTATGTGGGCATACTTCAATGCTTCAGAAAGCAGTGTACACAGCAAAATGGGAGAATTCTGTTGGCCAGGTATGGTTGCTGCCATGGCATCAAAGCACACATGGCACAACATGCATGCTCTTTGAGAATGCCATATGTATATGCTAGATATAATCGACAGTCGGTGAACTTTCAGCCATGAATAGTGCAACGTGAGTGACCTACAGTTGGCCCATGCATGACCTGATGATCAGGCTTGCATGCATATTCCTAGCTATGGGTGCTTGCATCTGCCATCCATCAGATTAATCTAGGAACAGAATCCTGGCCAGAAAAGGAATACCACCAAGCCTTGCTCATGATCAGTACGTGGATATGAAATAACTGTGCTGCAAGTCGACACCTAACAACAAGTAAATGGTCATGCAATGTGCAGGCTATAGCATGACATCGGCACCAGACTGGGTCCTGCCATGGTGCATCGATGACAAGTGATGATGGGTGATAAGACCATATTTAGAATCACAGTCAGGACGGGAATGTGAAATGTGAAGAGCAAATGCATGGATGCATGATGACGAGGTCGATGTCTTTGTGTTTGTGACAGAATTATTGTCATCAGCGCTGAGTTGGAGCAATGTGTAAATGACATAATCAGATGTTGCATGTGAAACATGAAGAGTAAGCACCTGCACTATGTCATATGGTTTTGACATATAAAATTAATGGTGGTGCTCCTACTATGCAGGGGGACATTGCTCCCCACCAATCAACAAGTCTGTTGCTGAGCAACCAATACTTCTCGACTGAATAACTTAGTTCCTTCAGAGCTCAAAATAATATCTTAATGACTGATTTTTATGGATGTGGCTAACCCCTGCCTGATCAGTGCTTGGTAAGTTAGGCAGCAAGGGTCTCCTTATGCGGAATGAGACAGACTGTAAATGCCTGGGATGACCTATTGGATATGCCAAGATTGGAATGAAAATGGATGTGCACCATCTGTGTAGATGTGAACTGGTCCATCTGTCAGCAGTGAATTGATATGGTAGAGTCGACCAAGTTCCCCCTTGATGACTCTCCTCATGAATGACTGGATATTGTAAGGAGTGAGTGAGGCAGAGTGGAGCTTCTGAGTCAGTCTGGAATGTCAGTGTCAACACAATGAATGGTGCAGACTTGGGAATTTCGGATGCAACCCAGCCTTTGCAATGACAGTGGATTCGACATCACCATCATACATCTTGGAGTTGGCGCCATCATCAGAGAGCATGTTGGATGCGAGCTAGTGCCAATTGGCTCTTGCGGTGAACCTGCTTCCATGCAGCTGAGGGCAATTTGAGCATGCTGAGATGCACATGGACATGACAGACCTGCTGTTGTTGTTGAGCAGGCCATTGTCCTGTTCATGTCTGTAACAGGTAGATCAAAGTGAGCCTGTCAAGCAAGGTCAAACCAAAGAAGTGTTAACTGGCATGTCATAAGTGACAGGACTGTTGGGTGCAGAGCATTGTAACCTGACCGCCAAAGCCTGCGAGACATGAGCAACAGTGCAGAGAGTACGAATGCAGATCTACTGGGGTGTCATCTTCAGGCTTTGGAGTGCTGAACAATATGTTATTAGGTTGGTACATGTTCTTGCAATGGAGACCACATACAGGCGAAATCGAGCAATGCCAAACAGCGCACTGAACTTCACTGCAAGCATGCCATTTTCTGATCGACACACTCAAATTGTGGACGCATGGGAATATACTGCCTCTGCCAAGTTTCATAGTCAGATATTATGTGAATGCAAGTTTGAGGTCAAAAGTAACGAAGTATGCCACTCAATAAGTGGGTTGTCCGCTTTGGTACTCAGATAGACTCCAAGGGCAATGAGAGAACCTATACACATTGCTGTGATCGAAAGAACAAGGAGTGAACAGTTACTGCACGATCGATATTGTGTTCCCTGCACTGGAAAGAGTGTTCCAGGAGCAAATTTAAGGCCCACCCCATGATGGCCAAACGAGGAGGGCACAATAACATTTGGAGTGAATTCATGGAGGAGACATCGAGGCAGAACTCGCTAGGCTGTTTGGGCGTCTTTCTTTCTGTCGTAGATGGCTGAAAAGTCTCAGTGATTTACTTGTCATCTGTAGATATCATCGTCGATCCAGGCAACTATGGAAATGCATGGTGGATTGAATCGTCACTTATATTTGTAATAATTGTACTGCATCACTTTGCCATCAATGAGGCATTTGAGGTCGTTGTCACCACTGCTAGCCCTGGGCAGTTGAAAATGCACGAAAACAGTCGCTTCAATATAGCATGGAAATTGTACATATGGTATATGCCTTCAATACAGCAATATTTACATGGGTAGTAAATGCCATTTTCGTACACCTCGTGTACTTGACATTACATGACATCATTTGTTCTGCAGCTGCACCCTCCATAAGTATGACCAATGGTTCAATCTACTGCATTTAATGTGGCATGCCACATGCAACCAACATGTGGTCTTCGAGTCCTCCGCACACAAGAAAGATCATGTCCTTGAATCCTTACTGGTTGTCACAAATTTTTCGCCCTTTGATTGACATGTACTTATTCTTGTCAAAGGAGCCTGGTAGGAATTGACCTTGGTCCCGGAACGTCACCTGACAGCACTACATAGGTTTCTTTGTTCACTCTTTTTCTTTGTGTTGTCTCTAATATATAAGATCCTTCGTCCCCAAGGCATGTCACTAGGAATTCAAGCTGATGCATCCCATGTCCCAAGTCGATCTACGACACATTTGCACTGTCATGAAGTGTTCCAGACCACAGAATATTCCTACAGATGAACCCATGTACAAACCCTTCCATCCCTATGCAAAGGTCCTGCCAGATGTTCTGGCTCGAGGTATAACTTTCAGTTGCTTCACCTATGCTTCATTGTTTATGATATAAACAGTGGAAAGACGCAGAAAGTTAGTGGCAGAACAACCTCCAGGTCTATTGCCAAGCCTGCCTCCTAGCCTTCCTCAAGCTTCTGGTCATCGCAAGGTTCATTTCATGACTTTGCTTATAATTACCAGCCAGCAGAAGCCAGTCGTCTTAATAGGACACATTGGACATGATGGCTAAACCTCTGCCTGCCACTGAAGATACTGCCAAAGAGGCACACCCACTTCCAACATCGCCAACAAAGTGGTTTCTCTCTTCATCTGCAGGTGCACTGGCAGGGTTTTTCCACAGGATAATGTGTGGTGTTCTTGGAGAAAATGTACATCGTTGATTGTCATCTCTGACCTTAGACTCACACCTGATCCTGCATGCACTAGATGGCTCCAAACATAGCATCCATGCATGAATGCCATGGAGAGGATGATCCCCAGGTTACCTTTCCCCCCTCCTTCTATCTAAGGTGTGCAAGCATGCTGAGTATTTCCATAGGTTACAGGAAAGAAGAGGGGCAGAGAGCAAGACGAGAAAGATAGCGAAGATGATGATAGAAATGGCAATGACAAAACCAAAGATATCTGTATGTTATGTCCCAAACATTCTTGGGTCAGAAAATGCAGAAAACAAGTGGATTTTGAATGAGAGCAGCTCATCTCTCTGGGAGCCAGATCTGGGTACATTGCTGACATGGATTGTGACAGTGACGCTATGGAGGAAGACAGTGGATATGTTCAGGTGATGTCTGCATCTTCTGGAACTGGAACCAGCAGTACTGATGAAGCAGTGATGCAGGATTCCCCTGGAGTTGAGTCGGAGAAGGGGTCTATTCCTGGTGCTGATGACCGAGTTGATGTGGTGGGAGAGAGGGCCAACAGTGGCAGAGAAATCTTGTGCAGAACTGTCTCCTGTATGGGCAGGGAAGACGAGGAGGGGACCCTCTCTAACATTGGTATTCGTACCACAGATAACCGGGCTGCTGAGCAGTTTGATTTTACTGTTGGCAACAGCAACAGCATTGGATCCAATGAAGATGAGGAAAAGGAGAAGGAGGGAGACTTGGGCTCTGTGGACATGGCTGCGGACTTGGACTCAGACTCATGCAGAGTTGTCTCCAAGGAAAGCAGGGCAGATGGAGAGGGGGGTTCCTCTAACATTGATGCTTGTATCACTGATGACCAGGTTGCTGAGCAGCTTGGTTCTGCTGTTGGTGACAGCACTGGAATTGCACTCAGTGAAGGCGAGGAAAAGGAGGAAGAAGGCCCAGGCTCTGATGTTTATTTGGACATGGACTCAGACTCCAGCAGCACTGACAAAGATGATGGTGGTATGAGCAATGACGGTATGCTTGGAAATATCTTTCAGTTGATGGATGTCGAGGTAAGCTTAGATCTTACATGGGTTTGATGATACCCTGCACTAGATTCAGATTTTTTGTAGATATCAAGCATGCCTGGACAGGCTGGGGGCCTCTGTCAGGCAGGAGACCCAATGGCTGGGGGGGGAAAAGATAAGGTATGTGCTGAGTTTGGCATTTCTGTCGTTTCAGGACATGAATTGTGTTGTAGGCTGTTGGCATCTGCACAGAATCCCCGAGGTCCGTCTCTGTGAGAGATGTCAGCACCATGATGACAGTTTGCACTGGCCTAAGTCCACATGCCAATAGCTTGATTTGCCTTTCAGGTTGCCACTTTTGGACCAGAACATAGTCGAGTTGAAGGTGCTCCTAGTGTGAAAGGGAAAAACAAGGTTTGGTTTTGCCTGCAGGTCCCTCGATTTATGGCCAACAGGTCCTTACAGGTTCCTACCCCTGATCCTCTCGCTTTCTCCCAGCCTCTCGAGTGCAATTTTTTTAAGCCCTCTCCATTGATCCTGGATCAACCACTTCCTTGATCCTCTGGAGGTTTTACCTCTGGCTGTCAGGCAGAGCATGGTGACACAACCAGTCAGCATCCCCAGCCAAAAACAATGGTAGGTCCATTGCCCCATCTTTCAACTGCTCTCATCCCCATGCATCAACAAACTTAGAATGATAAGTCTACAAGGATACACGAGCTACGAGACCTCCAGGACAGCATCGAGAGTAACATTCAAGCTAACATCTGGCAAGAACTTGGGAAGGTTGTCGAATCTTCTGTTGCCACTGCATTAGAAAAGGCTCTTCTGGATCTGCTAAATCAATCCCCTGAGAGCTCTGCTGGGACAAGTTCACCATGGACGAGTAAGGCTACCCCCAAGAAGATAAAGAAACTCCCGAAACCATGGACACCAAGTCACAACGAATTCAAGGTGAACGAGCCAGGCCCCCCACATGTACCCCAGAGTTGCTGACAGTTTCCACATTAGAAATCTATCCGGGAGCTTGGGAAAGAGCTTTTGTGCCTAGAAGATCACAAAGAGCTGCCACAGTCCATTGGCCAGAGGGAGATCGGTGCCTGGGATTCCAAGCATGGGCTGTGCTGCACAGTCGAGGACTTTTGCATTGACCTTGAAGGTTTGCCATGTTCCAAGTGGAACAAGTCTGCCATGCTTATCTTTGCTGCAGAGTATCTGAGGTGTCACCAAGGTCACCAAGGAGAACATCTTATGCTCGAATATGTTTTGGAAGTGTGGCTGACTCATGTTGTAGCACTGAGAATGCGGTACAAGGACAAGCAGTGGGATGACCTTGATAGAAAAGAACATAAAGCTCGAAATCGGTGGCATCAAAGGAAGCATGAGGTAAGCTAATAACTACCCATGCATGTTGGCACATACCTAATACTGTCGAAGCTCTACAGCCGTCACCTGCAGACTGCTTATGAGTACAAGGAAATTAAAGATTGCACGGTTGCCATAGTGGAGTCGCTTGGTCAAGATGGTATGAGCTCTGATGAATCTGACCACGAAGGTCACTGTGGCGAGGTGATGTACTACATCCTGGACAAGGATTGGCGCTCTAAGCCAGTCACTTCTTGGCTACGAATGCTAGACTCCCTTCACCTGCACCTCCGATACAATGGTAAATGGCAGGCAACAGCCAGTGCCTGGCCACACTTTAGGACGCCTAGTTTGAATGAAAGCAAGGGATCTCCAGTGCAAGGGCTACCTATTGATTTCTACTGTCATAACTGGTATGGGGCTCAGAACACATTTGTGAAGGAGCAACTACAAGCACAAAACCAGTCCAGCACTCTTGCAATACCATCTTCATATGTGAAGTAAGTACATTCATTTGTTTGTGCACACCACCTGACTGGACTCATTTGCCTCGATAGAATGGCGGGGAAATACAACCTTTCTGACTGTCGAGTCATCCACAGATGCATGTTCTCTTGACTTGTTCCATTGAATAAATGTGGTCTTGTGGCATAAATATTCAAACACATATATTGCAGTACCATGAGCCCCAAATACTAGTGTTTGCAGGCCATTTATGCTTGCCCTTCCAGCCAATGCCTGAGAGTATTGTACTTAGAAGAAAGAAGAAAAAAATCGAATTAAAGTGAACTATGCAAGAAACGACACAGGCATTATGACGACGTCGGTCATGTAGTGTAGTTGGAGTTGGGACAGCTTCCTTGTACTGCTATCCTCCTTGAAAGCGACGGGTCATAGACATCACTGAGTACTTGGATGTCCATTGTTGGTTCTATGGGGGGGGGGGTTACAAATGTAGGAAGGACATGTAGCGACCTGACATGCAAAGCCAAGCCATGGAATTCTAGGAAGACTGGGGCTTTATAGAGTTACATGTTTCATCAGGGAAGCTCAGTAGCTGTTGGTGCCTTCAAAGTTCATGACAAATGACCTCACCTTCGGTGAACTGGCCCAAGTATCCCACATCGGTTGCCTGCAATACTAGCCTTCACTTCGTACAGACATCAAATGAGAGCCATGTAGAATTGTGGATCGATAGCCACTCACTTTGATCATGATCACCTGTGTTCACATTGATGTCCTGGGTACCACTGCAAGCATTTCACAATTTTTCCTCAGAAAACATGCTGAAAAAATTGAAGCAAGTGATGCTCTTTTTTGACAGCTGCTTTGAAAGAGAAAAGGCAAAAATAATATTTTCTTTTCTTTGCATGGCTTTCCACAAAACATTGATTGATGGTAATACCCATTAGTGTAGAAGCTAATCAGCATTACCATCAATTTATGTTTTTGCACAGAAAAGAGAAAGAAAACAAAATATCATATTTGCATTTCTTCTGTGAACACAGCCCAAAAAAAGAGTATCTCTTCTTTCAATTTTTTCAACATATTTTGGCATGAAAAATTGTGAAATGCTTGCAGTGTACACACCTACCCCCCTACAGTAATGTAGATTTTGAGCAAAATATATGAGACATGTGGACCAAATGCCTAAAGAGGTTTCTGCCTTCACCGCCTTTATCATTGTCCATTGCCACATGCTTCTTGAGGTTGATCACATAACAGTTTTCAGCCCCAGGTACATGAGATGTGGCAACACTTGGAGTCCATTTGTAAGAGTGTCCCCAATGTCGTCAGGGCAGTGCAGGAGAAGGGGCATACTGTGCCAATCGACAGTAATTGCTGGTAAGCAACAGTAAGTCGATGAAAGAGATTGGCTGACTAATACGAAACCAGAACGAGTGTCCATTATGTAAGCTTATCATCTCCTCTGCTGCATGAGTGCAAATTGAAGCACTTAGCTGTTTCTACGTGTTGGCACTGTCCTCAGTGAAAGAGCTAGAGGGTTTGGAAAGGTGCACTGCCCCTCATGAGCATTGGTCAGCATCGACACTGACATGGCTGTGTTTTGTTATACATGCACTGGGTGAAAGACGCAAGTTGCAGCCTGACTATGTCCAACATGTTCCAACCATGGACTTCCCTTCTTCCTTCCTTCTGTCCTCATATAGACACAGGCTGATCATAGCATGCTACACATGTTCAGACTCGTTTATTATGAATAACCTGCTCTCCTTATTCCACATTCTCAATGATATCTCAAAACATGCCTTCCATCTGTTGGAGATCCTCTCTGCTGAGATGAGCAACACATGTTGCTGTCTGGGTGAGTACACACATCTTGGAGTCAAATTAATGTAGCATGTTGCGGGTCCTCAAGGCCTACACAAGGGAAGGTCCAGGCTGAACCTGTGTCTGCAAAGGTGATTTTCTCATGTCCAGCATTGGTTATATCCTCAGTGGGTGTTTCACGATGACCACACTCCTCCATGGCTGCATATTCAGTGACTGTTTCAGGTGGACTGGCCAGGACTGTAGATGGCTGATATGTGGCTGTATCTTTGTGATGGACCTGGCCTTCTGTGGTCATCCAATTCACCGATATTGCTAGCAGCCTGTTCACTGTTCATGGTGACACCCTTGTCTCCTTGTCCATTTTATGGACCTGTTGGCTGTGGATAATCTTGTCGACTGCTCCTTGAGCTTAGCGGAGGTGACCAAGGGGCTTTGTTGGATTTTGTATCAGGGTCGTCATTTGCTGTTATCACACCCTTCACTGGCTTGGTGATGGGTGTGCTGAAACTTTTGATGGCATTCCAGGCCATGGTAAGCGTTAACAGGTTTGATGATGCTTAAGATTCATATGACCTCTCCCACTGTTCCCTTTCATATTCCATCTGTGAGAAGCTTTCGCAGTTATATCAATAAAATATGACAGACCTGTGCGTGATGGGATAGAACACGATGAAGCTTTTGTTGTTGTCTCTCATCATGTCCTCAAGTCCATGGAACCTCGAATGGAATAGATTTCCATCATTGGACTGTTGGTTTGTGGCTTGCTATTTTATATATTCTCATAGCTCAGTCCTCCTTCACATGTAGAAATTAGAGGAATCGCAACATAGCATTTCCACAGGGAACTCGCTACTACTAGAATCGTTTTGGGAGGTTATGAAAAAGGTAATGGCTGTATTCCACCATCTGAGTATCCAGCCACTGATGGATTGTTTCAAGATATATGTTATGACCGAGTGTGACTTATCCCCCACCATGTGCCATGCTGTGTTCTGCCGACAGTGGACACATAAGTCATTATTGGTCCATGAACACAGTTAGGTTACCAGACTGCAGATCAACCTACTCGTGCCTGGAGAGTTCCTTATGCATAGCAAATGGAAAGACACCCATATTCATGGTGTACTTGTCCCACGTTTTATTGTGTCCCTACTGTAGCTATATACATGTGGACATCTTGCTCTTCGTTCTGAACAAATGGAATGTCGAGTGGTGTGTACTTGGTGTCTTACTTATTTTTGCGACTCTGGTTGAATGATATCCTATGATGGATGAACTAAAGGAGCCACCTTATGGATCATCCTGCATGATCTTCATTTGATCTCCATCTTTATTCTTATTGACCATGGCAGGTCAGACTCGCCAGTGCCCATGGTTATGTACATGCAATGTTGTAGGCTGCAGATCAAGTACAACCTGGTGCCAATCTCTACTGAAGTATGTTCCTGGCTGATTGATCCCCAAAGCAATGTATGCATGTCACTGCAAACTTGACAAATTCGCCCTGTATCTCGAGGATCCTTCACAGGAACTTCAGGGCGATGTGGACCTTGCCATCAAGCATAGTTTCACGGAAAGTTCCAGTGATCCGAACGATGAGGAACCAAATGGAACAGTGGACCCACAAACCACCTTCGACACTGATATCGATGACCAGTGCAATCATTCCCCTTCACTGTACCTTAAGGATGAAACCACTGCTCTGGAAAACATGCTACACAACCTCATGTGCCTCTGTTCTGCAGTCACTCAGCAGATTATGTCTTTCTCCTATGACTTGAATCTGGTCTTCAAGAGCCAACCCACAGAACCTGATCACTCTCCTTACCAACTCTATTCTTCTATCCTGCCTGGCCCAAACATGGGTCATAGACGACTCTCCAAAGATGCATCCAAAAATCAGGCCATACTAGGTCACGAGCATTGGCTGTATGAAGTCCTGGTCAATCTATGACATGTTGAGCAATTCCCCTCTCTGGATGCGTCTCGATTGCAGTTTTTGGTAATGCTAGAGGATGAGTTGCATAGGATCGATGCCATATGGCAGGCTGCTTGGAGCTGTTTGCTGAGCAGGGGTGTCCATGCAAACTTGGGACAGATCCGAGGTCTGGTTGTGCAGAATGGTAATGATGAACAGAATGAGGACGTTAAGGAGAGTAAGCATGGGACGCCCAACAAGGGATCTCATGTTATTGTCAACACTGGTATGTGAGAAACTTCACTTTTTTTTCGTGTGTTTTCTGAGTGTATCCAGAAGACATTTACTTCCGAAGTGTGGGAGTGTCCAACCCCACCACCATAGCAGGAAGTTTCTTGATTCTTTGCCTGAATCTTCTGTGTGGGATATCCCAAGTGCAAAGCAGATTTGTCTCAGAGAGTCTGAGCTTCATGCTGTCCCAAGAGACCATCACACCATTTTGAACCACTTCGATCTTGATCCTCACCTATGACTCCATGTTTGCTGTCCATCCTGCTATACCCTCTACAATGATACCAACTTCCCCAACTTCTGCACCTTCCATGATTTCCCTTCAAGCCATCCATGTTCTGCAAAGTTGAAGTGAGAGTGGATTATATGCAGGAAATCGGTAGTCCGTGCAGTGCAGAAGTTTGCACACCAAGAACTGAAAGGGTGGCTAGGAAGGATTCTGTCTTATCCTGACCTGGAGTCAGCGCTGGAAACTCCATTGTCCAAGCTCTCGGATTCAGACTCTAATGGTGGGCGATTCTGAGACATCTTCAATGCCAACTTCATCCGAAATATGAAGGGTTGTGATGGAAAGCCCTTTTTGCACAGGGATGATAACCTTCACCTTGTTTTTTCATTGGCTGTTGATGGGTTCAATCCTTTTGGTATGAAGGTTGCCAAAGGAACATCCTCCATGACTGGAATCTATATGGCATGCTTGAACTTGCCTGCAGACATTCGATACAACACAGAGAACATGTATCTCTGTGGTGTCATTCCTGGTCCAAAGAAGCCATCTCTCAAGCAGATCAACAATTTCCTTCACCCACTTGTAAATGAACTACTGGAGTTCTGGCAACCAGGTGTCTTCTTTTCACGAACAGCACACTACAGGCATGGAAGGGTTGTCTTGCTTGCCCTGGTCCCTCTAGTATGTGACATTCTTGGTTCATGTCAAGTGGCAGGGTTTCTCAGCCACATGGCCACATTGTTCTGTTCTTTCTGTTATTTGCCTGCGGATGGAATTGAGAACATCAACATAGAGTCTTGGTCTGCTGACCACCACCACATCCATGCAAAGGAATGGCTTTCAGCAACTTCAAGTGAGGAGCAAGAGGAAATCGCCAGGACTTACAGTGTGCAATTCTCGGAGCTCCTTAGACTGCCTTACTGGGATCCTATTTGGTTCACAGTACTGGACTCTATGCATGCATTCTTCCTTCATGTTATTCAACAACATGTTCAGTACATATGGGGTCTGAGTCCTATGGCTCCAGCTGGTGACAGCACCAGTTCCCCTACCGAGACACCACCCCCAAAGCCATCTGCAAGGGAACTTTTGAAAGGCCTCAAAGTTATACTTCAGAAATCTACAGGTGATGGATGCATAGAATCTCTCTCCAAACATGCTGTAGGCCTGTACTGTGGCATTTATGCCATGCATTTGAGCTGAGGAGGGCAGGTACATCAGTGATGTTAGCACGAGCACTATTGGACTGGGTAAGCTGTTAGGATTCATTACATCTTCATGATTAATATATAGAGTGCTTCATTAGCTTCAGGAGAGCCACGATAATCAACAAAGGGCATCATCATTGTTGCAGCCACTTCAGGTGAGTTTATGGTATTTGGTGCAGTTGGGCACTCTCATGCAGGGTTTCCATACAATCATAGGCAGCAGAGGATATTGCAGATGATAGTTTGCTCACATCAGGAGATGCTGCAAGACCACCCCAGACACAGGGTGACATACCAACCGAAGCTGAGCTGGAACATGTGCGATCCAAGCTGAGAAGTGCCAAGATAAACAAGAACATAGGTAATGGCATGCGAGTTCAAACACTCCAGGCTCTCTGTTGCGAGTTGGGCATATTAATACCAGACCTGGAGGGACATGGCAAACACCTCATGAAGATGGCACTGGTTGACCTAATTGGCAAATGGGTAAGAGCAACATCTTTGACATTTGGACATGTGTAATAGTATCATCTCAGCATGTTGAAAATGGCCTTATGGATCCACAAGGAAACCTACTTGACCATTCAGTTGAATGTACCAACATTGACTACTGTGAAAAGCCTGTTGTGCTTGGTCGTGCTGTCCTCGAAGAAGTATGGAGAGATCAGGAGTGGCTAGTCCTTCTGTCATCCATTTTCCCAGCCCCATCACTGCTTGGCTTTGAAAAGAGAAAGCTGTCAGCCGACCAGTGGCATTCAGTAGGTATGATCCACCTCATCATTATGTTGGTTTGTATCTGGGACCATTCGCAGGGAAGGCAGCGGAAAATGCTCAACAACTACATGCATCTTGTCACTGCAATTTATATTGCCAGCTTGCAGTCTACTTCAGAGGAGCTGGCAAGCCAGTACACATACCACTTCAAGAGCTACTTGTCAGGTATTTTGGAGTTGTATAAGGAAGCAAAGGTACAACCTGTTCACCATGCTTGCCTCCATTTTGAGAGGCTGCTGGTTGGACTAGGGCCAGTGCACTCATGGAGGACCTGGGCTTTCAAGCGCTTCAACTACATGCTTCAGCAGACCAAAACAAACATGTGCTTTGGTGAGCACCCATCTCAGTGGGTTCCCTTGTTCTGAAGTAATTGCATCGTACCCTCTGAATCCTTCAGGTGAACTGGAGCTTACATTTGTCAATGATGCATGCAGAGCAGCCAACCTGCAACTGCTGTTAAATAGCCCACAACTGCCTGCAGAGATGAAGGACCTTTGTGGTCCATTCAATCAGGCATTTAAGTCCAAAATTCATGGCACTCAGCTGAATGATGCTCATGCTTCTGGAACTTCTGTGGAAATGAAGACCATTCTTGCAAATCAGCGAATGGGAGGGCAGCCTGCTCATGTGCACAAGACTCTTCTACCACTGGCAATGGAATACACACATGCTCAGTCACCAGAAGGTAAGCTTGTAGGAACCTTGGAAAAAAAGGCTGATACCATTTATAGCAATCTGCTGGTGTGAAACAGTGCAACTGGGAGGTGTGATTTTCCAGCCTGCAACCCGGTCACAATGGAACTTGCATGCCATGGTCCAACTCCCTGGGCTGCATGGAGACATCCAGATTGCTGCCCAAATACTTGCATTATTCATTTTGAAAGGCAAAGAGGACATGGCTTTCATGGTTATCTCGCACTATGCACCTTTGAGTGACACAGATGCAGAGCAAGACCCTTACCCCCAGTTTGGCATCCTCGCTGGCCACTTGTACTATGATGAACTCGAAGCATCTATTATCACTTGTGCATCCCACCTCCTTGCACCATTTGCTAAGACCCTGTTCAAACTTGATTACATTGTAAAACCTGTCATTCATGTACTACCACTTTACAAGGTGAGCAATCATCGCACATAAACTGAAGGCATGAACTGACAGTCCAACCTAGGACCTGTATTCTCATTCTGATATTCTACCTGACATCGAAGCTGAAGTACTCGAATGTACCAACTAGGCAGTCAGACAGAACTCATATTCATGTTTTCACTCAAGGTGGCTAGCTGTTGCACTGGACGTGAAGCTTGAAGGGCAACAAAGTACACAGGATGTTGATGAGGTGCAGTACTGTGCTGTTTGCACCCGGAAATACACATCCCAATGAGATGATCATAAGGGATCACATGACAATTTGAACATCGTGAAACGAAGAAAGAAAAAGAAGGGAAAAAGAAAAGAAAAAAGTCGATATGCATAGCGAGCTACAAGTGAAGGTCTTCGGGTCTATGCAGGGATCAAATGAATAGCCGATATACGTGCTAGGTGAACAAAGAAAGAAACCATCTTTAAGCTTTCAGAAGAGCACCATGGTCCAACACACATGTGACTGGTAATCTGTTAATTCTGTGACTTCAACCATCAATCCTGTGTAAAAGGCAAGTGAGCATGCTATTAGGGTATCCATGTACAGTCTATGTGGAGCTGGACATGACAACTAGTTGGGTCCTTACCATCAACTCTGCAGTGCATGCTCCGCTACTTGTATCATTGTTGCCAAAGTGTCCAGCATACAATTGTAAGCCTGAGCAAAATTTTGCATTTCCTGGAGCCAGGAAGACTTCAGCCTGAAACCTCCGTGAGGAAGATGAAAGGAACTGACCTGCGACACAGCACTTAAGATGATCTTCCCTGTCATGGGATCGGTCAGGTGGTTCTTCGATTGGGGGTTAGCGACCCAGCAGAGGCATGAATTCCATTTAAACCTACAAGTGGAATAGGAATAGGGACGGCAGAGTGGGGGGGACTCGAGTGAATGGACAGAGTCATCAAGTACCGAGGAAACACTGCAGATCAATTCCTCTCTTGCTCCTGTCAAAAACCAATGACCGAGCAGCATCAGTGTATGCCAGCTCAACTTACAAGAGTGAGCTGGCCGGATGCCTGAGGGCATGTTTCTCCTTTGTCATCCGAGTTGCCAGGGAGGTGTGATGGCTTTTCTGATTGCATGGTGCATTAATGAGCAGTATGACCAAACTATAAAGAAAGTAGGGAGGTGACCTTGCATGGCTTAAAAGCATGTTCAAGGACAAAGAAACAGTAAAGTCCCACATGAGACAGTGGAGTTCCTGTTTGAGTGAAAGGGAATCAATACAAAACATCAGAAAGAACAGCCAGACTACTAAATCAATCCAACCTTTATGCCAGTTCGAAATCTGTGGATTACAATGCAGTGGCCAATTACTGCCTGTGGCGCATGAGATCGCTGGAGTTATTCCTGGCAGTATTGTCAGTCAAGGATTATTGGAACATGCTTGAGCGTGTGTGCAAATGACTTAACAACAGGTTATGGAGGAGTCTACCTCTAAATTAATGTCCACCATGTGGATATGTACCCTATTTCCACATGGGCATATATCAATTAGTAGTAAAGTTTAGGGTCGATGCTATCGCACACAAGACCAGTCTGAACACATGTAGTGCGCTCCAATCAGCCTGTGTCTATATGAGGATGGAAGGAAGGAAGAAGGGAAGTCCATGGTTGGAACACATTGGATGTAGTCAGGCTGCAACTTGCATCTTTCGCCTGGTGCATGTATAATGAAACACGGCCATGTCAGTGTCGACACTGACCAATGCTCATGAGGGGCAGCACACCTTTCCAAACCCTCTAGCTCTTTCACTGAGGACAGTGCCGATGTGTAGAAACAGCTAAGTGCTTCAATTTGCACTCATGCAGCGGAGGAGACAATAAGCTTATGTAATGGACACTCGTTCTGGTTTCGTATTAGTCAGCCAATCTCTTTTGTCGACTAATACCGTCGATTACTGGCAATTACTGTTGACTGGCACAGTATGCCCCTTCTCCTGCACCGCCCCGATGACATTGGGGACACTCTTACAAATGGACTCCGAGTGTTGCCGCATCTCATGTACCTGGGGCTGAAAACTGTTATGTGATCAACCTCAAGAAGCATGTGGCAACAGATGACAATAAAGGCGATGAAGGCAGAAACCTCTTTAGGCATTTGGTCCACATGTCTCATATATTTTGCTCAAAATCTACATTACTGTAGGGGGGTAGGTGTGTACCCAGGATGCCAACATGAATGCAGGTGATCACGATCAAAGTGAGTGGCTATTGATCTGCAATTCTACGTGGCTCTCATTTGATGTCTGTATGAAGTGAAGGCTAGTATCGTGGGCAACTGATGTGGGATACTTGGGCCAGTTCGCCAAAGGTGAGGTCATTTGTCATGAACTTCGAAGGCACCAACAGCTACTGAGCTTCCCTGATGAAACATGTAACTCTATAAAGCCCCAATCTTCCTAGAATTCCGTGGCTTGGCTTCACATGTCGGGTCGCTACATGTCCTTCCTACATTCATAACCCCCCCCCCCCCATAGAACCAACAATGGATGTCCAAGTACTCAGTGATGTCTATGACCCGTCGCTTTCAAGGAGGATAGCAGTACGAGGAAGCTGTCCCAACTCCAACTACACTACGTGACCAACATCATCATAATGCCTGTGTCATTTCTCACATAGTTCACTTTAATTCAATTTTTTTCTTCTTTCTTCTAAGTACAATACTCTCAGGCATTGGCTGGAAGGGCATGCATAAACAGCCTGCAAACACTAGTATTTTGGGCTCATGGTACTGCAATATACATGTTTGAATATTTATGCCACAAGACCACATTTATTCAATGGAATGAGTCAAGAGAACATGTGTCCATGGATGACTCAATGGTCAGAAAGGTTGTATTTCCCTGCCATTCTATCGAGGTGAATGAGTCCAGTCAGGTGGTGTGCACAAACAAATGAATGTACTTACTTCACATACTGAGATTCCTGCTGTTTACTTTGAAGTGCACTTAGTGTACTGAGTCCAGTGTTGAGACCTTTGGTTGCTCACACTGGACTCTAGTCTGGTTATCCCCCTAGGGACCCCTTTACTTCTCTGCTACTAACACAGAATAGTTCAGCAGTTGAAGGGTCAGGAGAATAGGTGAGGGAGAGGCTCACAGTGCCCTTCAGATAGTGCAGCAAGTGCCTGACAGCAGCCCAATGGGCCAGGCCAGGATTAGAGTTGAAGTGGGCCAGAACACCCACAGTGTATGCAATATCTGGTCTAGTAGTGGTGGCAAGATACATCAGTGCACCAACAGCTGCCTGATAATCAATGGAATGCATCTGGGCAGCTTCCTCTCGAGTCTGGGGGCAGTGGTCACGAGTTAAGTGCAGTCCTAGGTCCATGGGAGTTGAAACTGGCTTGCAATCAGCCATACTGAAGCGATCAAGGATATCAAGGCAGTACTGGCGCTGGGAGAGGGTGATGGAGCGATTGGCATGGTTTTGGTCAATTTTGATGCCTAGGAGCTGAGTAGTAGGGCCTAGGTCGCACAATTTGAAGTGTTTGCACAGTGCAGAGATCATCTCCTTGATGGCAGAGAGGGATTTCGATGCAAAGGTCATATCATCGACAAAAACCAGTAGAATGATGTGCACATCACCTTTCTGCAGAATATAGATGGCTGCATCGGAGTAGGTCTGCTGGAAGCCAGGGGATTCAAGTACAGACCGCATTTTTCAATTCCAGTGATTACCCCCCTGCTTCGTCCCATAGAGGGCCATCTGGAGCAGACAGACATAATTTTTGGGGTCCTTCTTGGCAAAACCCTCAGGCTGCTCCATGTAGACATCACAGTCCATCTCCCCATTGAGGTAGGCATTGGAGACATCAACAGAGCAAAGGTGGAGGTCGTGGAGAGCTGCCAAAGTGAGGACAACTCAAATGGTGGGCATGTGAACAGTGGGCACAAAGATCTCAAGGCAATCGAAGCCAGGTTGCTGGTCATAGCCCTTGGCAATGAGTCGAGCCTTGTATCGGTCGATGGAGCCATCTTGCATTGCACTTCAGCTTAAAGACCCACTTAGAACCAATCACCTTGCAATCTACAGGCCTTTCGACCAAAGACCATGTCCCATTACTCTCATGGGCAGCTAACTTGTCCAAGGCAGCTTGGTGCCAGTGCTGAGCATCAGGGCAATGAGTGGACTCAGCATAGGTCCTAGGTTCTGCAGTAGAAGTTGACAGGGCAAGGTCTGCATCCTCTTCTTCATCATCCATGTCATCCTCCAACTGCTGAGGGCTGAGTTGCCACCAACTGCATGGGGGTCGTTGATTTTGTGCTTGGAGTCGAGCACCAATGCCTACTGGAGTTACTGGATGAGGTGGAGGCACAGGAGATGCTGGAGGGGTGTGGAAGTCATCTGCAGCAGGTGCAGGGGCATGATCAGGACCTTCAGGAGCGACTACTGGTGGATCTGGAGGGGGATAAGCGACTGGAGGTGCAACAGCTCCCCCCTGACCATGTACTGGTGCAGAGGGAAGATCCTCATCATCAGAATCACTTTCAGAATCGAAATTGATGCGAGCATAGCTTGGAGCATCAGTAGATTCAGTTGGAGTGATCTGGGGCGCACCAAGATTCATAGTGGGGCGCTTGGAGGCCAGGAAATGGCACTCATCGAAGTCAGCTCGTTATGAGATAAGGGTGCACTTTGTGAGAGGATTGTAGAACTTCCAGCCCTTGTAGCCAATTGGATTTAACTTCTGGGACATGTAGGACACATGTAAACTCAACTGCCCTCACTCCCTTGCCCTCTATGACTGGCTCAAAGACCACAGAACTGATCCCAGCAGAGTAGACAACAGTATGGTCAGCCAGGCAAATTGGCACATGTTTTGGGGTATAATTGCACAGCCAGTGGTGATGTAGGGTCATATGAGAAGTAGCCCCAGTGTCTGGAGTCTAGTGGTCATCAGCATCAAAGTTGGGAGGGCAAGGAGAGGTAGCAGAGCAAAGACTTGCATTTCCAGCACTGGCACAAGAGTCCTGAGCGATCATGGTGATGTTGGCAGCAGCAACAGCAGGTTCTGGGTTTGTGGGAGCTGCAGGAGGGGCAGTTGATGACTCTTGAGCCTTGTTCGCATTCCTGGACTTTCCATTGCATTTAGAGGACTTGTGGGCCTCCTTAGCATGTTGCCTGGCAAAGCACATATGCTCGCAGTGCCCAGTCTTTTCGCAAAAGCCACAGGGATCATTAGGAGAGCACCCATGGCCATAGGAGCACCAGCTGTGAGTGCAGAGTCCCCAGACAATGCAGATGCATCAGCATGAGGTTTCCTATTGATATCTTTGGCAATAAAGGCAGATTTGATGGTGGCCTTGTCCAGGGAGGACAGGAGGAGCAAGGAGGAGGTGAAATGTGAGTATTCCTGGGGCAGAGCTTGAATCATGGTCATACAGATGAGTTCATCATCCAAAGAAGCAAGTGTGAACTGGGAGGACCACAATTCTTGAATTTTGAGCATGGTTAGGATCCTGGCTGTCAGGGAGCTCAGGGACTTGTCCTCTCGCTTCCTGATGCTGAAGAAGTCATCATAGGCCACAAATCAGGCTCCAGGCCTTTGTTGGACATAGAGGGTGGCCAGGGCCTTCCATGCAGTGACAGGATCATCCTGCACAGTCCTAATGTGCACTCTCCAGTCAGCTTCCAAGGCTACCATGATTTCACCTGCAGCTTTGTCTGCTTTGATGTCCCATTTTTCTTGCTCATCACCAGCAGTGGTGGGACAAGTCTCCTTGCCATCCACAAGCCTCCAGAAGCCCTTAGAGTGAAGGAGGGCCTTCATCTCTTTGCTCCAGGTGGAGTAGTTAGTGCTAGAGAGAGGCTTGATGCAAGGGGTCTGCTCTGAGGACATCTTCAAAGTGATGGTGATGATGACGAGGCAAATTTGAGGTGGGACAGTGAATAGATGGTATTGATGGATAGAGGGCACCAAGAGGAGCCCAGAGATATCGAGACTGTATGGGGTTGACAGAGGAGTTGTGGAGATATGGCCCAGATGGTCTGTGCACAAATATGATGTGATGCTGAGCGATCCACTCGATGAAAAATTTTCTGAGAGGTATCGACGGAAAGCCCTTGATGCCAGGAGCTCGGCAAATGTTGTTTTACAGAGATCGGAGCAGTGGATGATGAGTTATGACTCGATGAAACTCAGGTATAGGCACACTGATGACCCCCTTAAACTTCCCAGTGGTATAATATGCTTTCTACCCAGCAGATCGACTTGAAATTTGGTATGTCGATGGATGAGGACCTTCGACACCAAAGTGGGCAGTTGTGACAGTGGAGGAAGCTCTGTGGAAGGTAGGAATGGTCAATGTTGTGAATAGGAGGCAAAAAAGTGACAGGTGCTGTTGGTGGCGACCTAGAGCAATCTGGAATTTGAAAAGGGGCCAATTAGGGTTATCTGGGCCAGGGAATTCAATGGATGAGGTTTGTAATCAATCTGAGCAGTGGTTGTTGCGATCTGAGGCTTAGAAGCTGGGGCTCATAACCTGTCAGCAACAAACTTGAATAAAGGGGTTCAAAGGACTCCTAATCAACTCCTATAGCTCTAAGGAGCTTGGGGATAAACCAGACTAGAGTCCAGTGTGAGTAACCAAAGGGTGTCAACACTGGACTCAACACACTAAGTGCGATGTAAGTAAACAATGGTAAACAAACCAAAGGGAATGCACCACAAGTGCAGGAATAAGGCTGGAGGACTTGGAAAAAGTGTAAGTAGTAGTAAATGAGATGGGGAATCAAATAGTAGTAAGTAAGAGACCATTTACACAAAAGAAAGCAGAGAAAAGAGGTGAAGATCACCACAAGGAACATATACTAGGGTGGGAGAGCATGCAACATTTCCACAGACAAAACAGTCAACATAGCAACATGACAACATGCCTTTGATTGTAACTTGTATCCTGATCCATCTAGAAAGCTCTCCAGTGCTTCACACCATGCAGTAGTGTTTGGGGTAAAATGCACAAAGAGCTTCTTCAGAAACTCCAGGACTTGCAGATCAACAGCCAGGGTAGCAGCAGTGGGATTTGATGCAAATAGTCCATGTTTCATGAGGCACACTGGAGCTGGTGTGCAAGGACAAGAATTGATTTTGATCTCCTCTAGCCCTAGTGGAGAATAATAAGCACTCTGTAACCATGAAACCAAGAGCTACATGTATGATCAAAGAAGACACATGTAACATTAAGTGAATGCATAATAAATACATGAGCTACACTGCTTTGGAGGAATTTGAATGTCTACCACTACACGGAGATTTTCTGACACCCAAAGGTATGGTAAGTATGGCTCAACTAATACAGGAATTATGTCTTGGGACCACTGGCACCATTGGTTTTGCCACTTTTGCAGACCACCCAGATGGGATTCTGATTGAACTTGCTCAACTTGAACCTCATTCACTACATCAAACACATCAACTTCTTGACATGACTGGTTACATGGTATGTCTGGTATTGCTTCAGACTCCTGGGCAAAATGCTGATGGCCTGGAAGCACAAAAATAGGCAGTCATGCAGGAAGGTACAGTCCTTTTGTGCCTGGTGGATGGCAGTGACAAGCTAAGGGGGGTGGGACAAATAGAGGTTGTGTCCCACTCTGCCCAAGTAGTGAGTATATTTGATGTCATGAGAGTGGGATCAAGCATACCACTGAGGAATTTGATGAATTCTCAGGCTGAACATGTTGTGATGCACCCACTGCAACTTGCAACATCTGGTGCTGTACTGTGCTCTAGAGAAGGAAGGTCAGCATAGAATACATTGAATATACCAAATAAACCAACTTGAAGGGGATTAGTTTCTATAGTATCAACAGTCTGCAGGGCTGAATGATGTGGGGTGCTCTGGAGAACAAATGTCAATATTGAATAATGAAGCAAATTGACTGGAGTGGAGACATTTGCTGCAGTATCAACAGTTGGTGGGAGTTGTTGTTGTAGGTTGCTCTGGGAATGACATGGAATACAGTGCCAAAGGAACTAAACAGATGAGAACTACTTGAGGCAACATTGGACACCTGGGATACTTCATGGCACCTTGGAGGTTTAGGGCAGCAGATGGCCATCTAGATACCTGAAAATATGTGACATGAAGTCAACAGTAGGTCAGTATATATAAAATTGCACAGATTCTGGATTAGTATGTATGAGTTATGACTCACAAGAGGGAGTCTCCATACTTACTGAGCAGGAGATGTTGAGAACTAGAGTTCTGCAATAACACTTACACAGGGAATGCATTGCAAGAAGAGATAAAATCAGAAAGCTACAGAAAATGTTTCAGATGTAGCATACAATGAGGATATGCTACTCATTGGTGTGAACACCAACCACTAACACAGAAATCACAACAAGGGAAAGACAGAAACAAAAAAAAAGAACATCCTCACCACCATAATTAAGGTTCAGTTATGCAAGGCAACCATGTGTACTATACATTCTGAACCATACCCATGTTCCCACATTGGGTATATTTGATGCTCTTGGTGACCTTTCCTTAAAGGTCAAGCCTAGCCTTGCACAGCTTCCCTTGTTCCAGTAAGTCTATCAGTATGAGTCATGAAGATTGTGATAGGGAGTCCAAAAGAAGTTGATTGTGAAACTGTACACTACTGTTTAAAGGCAGTGACTTCTACATGAATACAAAAAAAAAAAAAAAAAAACAAATGTGAACAGGCATGGGAGGGAAGGTTGATGGCCTAAATAGTCAAATGCAGTTTGGAGATAAAACTGGCAAGTGATGAAGAATGTTCACAAGCCAATGTATTTCCCTGACTGTCCAGCCCTACAGGGATGTACAAACAGGCAGGTGCCCCAGGCCAAGTTGACAGTAGCTCACAGAACTTGTTAAGAAATGGCAATGCAATTTGCACATTTGAAGCATATATGCCCAGTTGCTGAGGTTCCTGTGGGAGCAGCTCAGACCACATGATGAGGCCAGACACACCAGGGAAAATGCTGTACAGTAGAGTTTGGCAAGTTATTCAGGACTCATCTGAGGTCCAAAGAGATGCTGCCAGGACCTGATCAAGCATGAGAAGTTCATAGCAAAAATTAAGTTCATACAGTTCCCAAAGAAGAGAATGCATGAACTGTTTGTAAGGGGGGATTGGACAATGACATTGCTTCAACTTGCATTCCATGCCAGGTAAATACATAGATGGCTGGGAATGGTTTTGCTACACCATTCTCTGTATACACAGCCTTGACTGCACTGTCAGGATAGGTGAGGCACACATGCTGGATGATATTCATGGTCAGAAAAATAAATTCTTCCCTCCAGACCAACAACACAGGTACCCCTGTGACATATAATGCTTCACAGATGTGCATGGTATTGGTAAAGCATCCCATCCAAGTTGGATTTGCAAGGATGGGTTGAGAGGGCAGATTATTGAGGAGCAGATGAAGGATTTCAATGTATTCTAGTACAACATAGATATCTAGAACATCAGCAAGATGGCAAAAGATCTGACAGTCTGAAAAAATCTGGAAAAATCTGAGGGCTGGTCTGGCAAACTGGTGATCTGAGAATTTCTGGAAATTTCTGAAAATGTCTGGAATCAGAACTTCTCAGATATTTTCAGATATTTTCAGAAAATCCCAGTTCACCAGTTTGCCAGACCAGCTCTCAGATTTTTCCAGATTTTTTCAGACTGTCAGATCTTTTGCCATCTTGCTGATGAAGAGTGTGTTGCAGCTGTGCAACAAAGAGCACAAGGTCCCTGAAAACAAGAGGATGGTGTCACAAATGCATAACCTTGTGCCCAGCCAACTGCATCAAGGTATGCATAAGTCCATGGCAAACAGGATGATTCTGGAGGGGGTGGTGGTGGTTGCACAAGGACTGAAGTAATGCATCAAAATCCTTCACCTTTGATTCACAAAGGGTGCTGACTGCAAATGAGGATCTGGCTGGAATGACAAAGTCCTCAGCAGTCAGGACATACCAGGCTATATGTAGTGGCATGGGGAAGGGAAATTTTTCCTTGTGAGGGAAACAGATGGCATATTCATAATCTTTATGGTAGCTCTGTGGCCACTGGAAGCAGTCCACTAACCTGAAACCAACCAACCATCAGCATGAGCATGAAGCTCTTCATCAAAAATGTGTGCTTCTGGGACAAAGTCAACATTTGAGGACATGATCACCCAGCTTCCCTGGCATGCAACCACTCACACATCAAGTGAGGTTATTCTGGCTGTGGATGTGACTCAATTAGTCTTAATAAAAGTATTAAAGCCAAGAGCATACCATCATCAGGGTGGAGTAAGGCTTAAAATGTGTCAGAGCAGTAACCATGGTAGAAGGTTGATTGAATCTTCAAGGTAAAGGTGTATGAGATATGACCTACATGAACCAACAGGGTGATTTGCAACAAGTGAAAACTAACCTTTGCAGAGGGTAAATCTCATCAGCAGACAGAAAAATGGTGTAAAATGGTAGAGAACACTCCTTGAGGTCTTTCACTTCACTGGTACTTGATGCAAGGTGGTACCTGCAGCATTGATCAGAGAGATGTTAGGAGCTCGAAGGCCAGGCAGTGAAGAGGTGTCAACTGTGGAGGGTGAAATGGAGTTTGGAGAACCATGGAGGGTATCTCTGGAGTCCCTTGGAGATAGTTCCAGGGCAGAGGGTGATGTCGGCACTGGCAAATGAGATGTAAGGTTCTGGAAATTAATACTGCTCAATACCCAATCAATCAATGGATTGTAGCAGGTGAGCCAGTTATGTCTGAGAACAATCTTACACTCAGAATCCAATGGAGTTACATAGAAGGTCATATCGGTGACATCTCCAGAAGGGAAACAGACAGAAAGATTGGTGGCTTTATCGATGGAGGTCATTGTCACACCATTGAACAAATGGAGGACAAGAGATGGAATGGAATATGTGGAAAGGTGGTGCATATTGGCAAAAACGGAATCTACAAAGCAGTGGGTTGAACCTGAGTCTATTAAAGCTGAAATTTCTGGAGTACTGTAAGAATTGAGGGTCACAGATGGTTTCAATGAAATTGGATTCGAAAGAGCAGATGCATTGAGGCATGCCTCCACAGGTGCACAGTTGGTATCAATGCAACTCCCAGGCTGTGCAGAGTTCTGAGAGCTGCTCTCTATTTTTTTGCCTCAGCAGAGGCAGTCAGTTTGGGTTCTGACTCAGTTGCTGTGGCTGCATGGGCCTTGGCTGCACAGGAGGTAGAACTAGCTTTATGTCCAGCATTTCTGCAGAAAATGCAGAGGTTCTGCTCGAAACATCTCTTTTGTTCAGCTGGAGTCAACTTGCCATCTTTTCTGAGCTTGTTTGCAAGGGCAGAGATTTGTCTGGAGTGTGACTAATTGTTGGAAGATTTCAGGGTAGAGCTAGACAATGCTGGAGTACTGGTAGTAGAAGGCTGGGTTCCAGAGTTGGACTTCTGCTTATCACCCTTGTTGCTGGGGTTGGGCTTACTACTGGTACTGGTACTGGAGCTTCCCCCAGAGGACTTGGTCTGTCATGTGACCTTGTCCTTGTGTTCCCAGTAGCAAGCATCGATTTCCTGTGACAATGTATGCAGGCCATTTAGGGTGGTTGGTTTACCAATTCTACTGAGCTCATCCTTGATGCGGTCTGGAAGTCCGGAGTAGAATAGATGATGCAAGGCACCATCTCTGTAGCCTCGGATCTGAGAGGCTAAACAGTTAAAGTCAACCACATAGTGGTTGATGCAATGGTTCTCCTTCATGTGAAGATGATCGAGTTGGTGCTCGGTGTCAGCAACAGGGTCATGTGGTCTGAAGGTGGTCTGGAGTTCTGCCATGAAGTCCAGCCAACTGTCCATCCACAAGGGATGGTCTGCTGGATCTCCAGTGTTAAGAAGGTCCAGTTTGAACCATTCAAGGGCCATTCCCTTCAAGTATGATTGGGCGAATGTAACCTTATTCCTATCTTGGTGAAATGCCTTGGGCCAATCCTGGAAACATAACTCACACTGGACCAAGAAGGTCTGGAGTTTCCAGGGATCGGTCCCATCGAAGGTATCTGGTTCACAGACCTTAGCCCTGGAGGAAGAAGGTTCTCCTGAGCTACAGGCAGAGCACAAGAGGCAGTTGACAGCAGTGGCTAAGTTGTGTAAAACTGCCAGTTGTGGCTCCAACTCGTCTGGAGCATCTCTGAAAGGGTTCTCGTCCTTGTCCTCGTCATCTCCAAAGTTGTCTGGATTATCATCTCTGGGGTCATCGCCCCCTGGACCATCACCACCAGGTCCATAACTGCCAGGAAAGTCTGGGGTGTGATGGGGTGCTGATGCAGATCATCTGCTGGACGAACCAGCTCTTTGGGTGGGTGTCGGGGTTGGCTCCCCTCTAGCAGAGAAACTATGGAATTGGTCAATGGAAGGCAGAGCATGCCTATTGCTGGCTAAAGCGATCTGAGCATTTGATCGATGGATATTGGTGATTGCTGCTTGCTCTGTGGCTTCTGCTGCCATTGAGTGAGCACGAAGTCAAGTGGTCATAGTCATTGGGGTGTGGGTGGGTGAACTTGTGCAAGTTTGAGTTTGAATATACTGTCAAGACTGGTTCTCAGGGGGGCAAAGTCTGGAGGGTCAGAGTAGCATGCAACTTGTACACTTGGAACTTGCAGAGTTCCAGAGGTCAGAGCAGAGTGAGATCAATGAGTATCTTATTCAATATTCAAACTGAGGTGCTATGATGTATGTACAAGGTCTTATACAAGGTCTTATATACTACAGAGAATGTTCTGAGGCAATGTCCGGGTACTGAAACTCTGGAGGGCAGTATGGAACATTGACAATGTTCCTACAGGCTGTACCAGAGTATTGGACAATCTGAAAGTCTGAAGGTTAGACTACAAGTACCAAAAGAGTTAGACATACTGTGGCAGAAAGAAACTATTCTGAATATGGAACAGAACGGAGTAACAGATCAAAACTATAAACAAACATGGAATGGAGTTCCACAGCAGACTTCCGAGAGCCTGGACTGAGCCAGAAGTCCTTGGACTCAGGCCCAGACTATACACATGTGTCATGGATGTGACAACCCCCCAAAATGAATGTCTAATACTTGAGCATTGGTGTTTGATATACCCCATGAGAATTTTTTCACATGCAGGATTCCCATAGATGTTTGAAAGCTTGAGCTCCTTCTGTGATCCTTGGAGCTTCACCTGTAGTCATTAGAAAAAAATAATAATAACCATAAATATGAAATACTACCTCTACATCGAAATGGATAGCCATGAATGTGATGTGATTGACATCACAAATGAGGTCTGCAGTCATGAGACAAACATTAGCATATAAGACAAAAAGTTAGAGTGGCAACAACAAGTTCAACATAAAATTGCAAACCTTCTGCTCTGAAGTTAGAGAAAATGTGACTTCAAGCCAAATCTGAAGGTCTGCAAGAAGTTGCTGAGTGCTGTGATGTGCATTGGTCATCTCTCAATTTTCCTTCATCAGGCTAAATATTGCTGCAAGTAAGTATGCACATGTTGCAATATCTGCTTTGTCAAGGCCCCATCCCATCTGTTGAAGTGAAAAGTCAGTACAAAACATCCTACTGCATGGCAAATTTATAAATTACCTTTGCAAAACCATGAAGGTTCTGCCACAGGTCCTGCTTGCCATCTCCAAATCTAAATTGGTTTGCAAGGGCATCAATGAAATGGGGTGGCACAGCCTCATCAGCCAGGAGGCTAGGGTCAATATTAGAGCCACTTGTGGAACCAGAGGCTGGGGGAATGGGGCAAGATTGTGCTGAGAAAGCTGAATGATTGGGGAGTGGAGTATTGGGGGACTGAGTAAATGAGTGATTTCCAATATTAGAAAAGTTGAAGGACATAGTTTGCCCTTGAGGGTAAGGTAGTAGAAAGGAAGGGAATGAGTCATTGGACTGAGGGAACCATGCTGGGGTGCTGAAAGGGCTTTTATAGTTGACAGGAGGCGAGTTGAGGCAGTGTGTCATTTCCATCTGTTTGCAGCATGGATTGACAAGTGAAGCAGGTGGTGCACACATGTAACAGGGCATGAGGTCATGAGTATGGTGATAGAATGAAGAGTATGGGATTGGAAGGCATGAATACATGACAGACAAGGCATCGAGGTGAAGAGTGTGAACAACAGGCTGTGATGAGTCAGCAACACACCACTCACATTTGCCAAGATTGTTGGCTGGCATGAAGTGTGTGGTTTCCTCTAGTACAATGCCTCGATGAACTAGCTTGTCCTTGAGGGTTATAAGTAGATTGTTGTGCAGATTTTTGGTTGTCTGTTTCATGAGCACACCCCTCCATAATTGCCCATTCCATGTCAAGTGGAATCAAAGGTTCACTCAGCTGTTGTATATGCTTTGCACTGCACATTTTTGCTGTGTTTAGTACCAAATCATGGAGATTTCCCTGGTGAACAATGGTTGGGTGAGCATTATGGGTTTTCTGGTGGCCTTCAATTGTCTGCATAGCTCCTGTTGAGGTACAATTGTGAATATGACATTGGTGCTGAAGGTTGACTGAGCATAATAACTGCTACTCAAAGTCAGTATAATTGTGGGGCAAAACCATGTAATAGAGAAACCTTACATACCTCAATGGGGAGCAATAAATAAGTGTCATCATGCTGCACTGTAGGCATGTGATATGGTCTGCTGGATGGCTGTATTCTTCCAGATTGAAGAAGAATTGCATCTGGGGAAGATGCCATTTCCGCAGCTGACCCTTGTCATTGAATAATCTCCTTAACTTGTGCAATCAAGGGAGGAGGATTTTATGACTGAACAAGCACCCATTGACCTGGAACACATTTATCACCATTCAGTAGTATCATAGACTTGCATGTTTGAAAATTATTGCCCTGAAGAACTTCCTGAGGTAATGGGGAAAGAGCTGAAGGAAAGTGTTGTCCAGTTTGGGTTGCACAATATGGATGCTGGGGAAGGTTATCATGTACAAAAGATCCTGGAGAAAGTTCAGTTTCAATAAAAATATGAGTAGATGGCAACACACCCTTTTTTGATATAGTCATGCTATCCATGCCCAAATAATCTGTAATGATATTTGGTTTTCTGACAAGTTCCAATGCGGCTGTGCCTGTAGGCCACCAGGTTCCAGCTTCTTCAACATTCAAGGCACCTGGAGGTGGCATCTCAATTAACTTCTGTATTTTATTTTCAAGTTTAGAGTGACTGGAATGAATATGAATGTGGGCACCACTGAGAATGTGGCGGATCCAGTTTCCATGTGCAAATCCCTTTGCAATGTCATGTGATGGTGATTGTTGGTTTGAGTGTATGCTTTTGGCTTGGATGACTGCATTAAATGATTCAAATGCTTCAGTTGCAAACAAAGCTGCTGGACCAAACTGGCAAATATGTTCTACAAGGTGGAGCAATATATGAAATTTTGGTTTGTTGAACCATTGAGGAGTCCAACATGCTGTGTGTGCAAGAAAGTCTTGAATTGCAGTTTCAAGTTGTTGCTGGCACACAAGACTCAGATTTAAAAAAAGTGAGAAAAATATGCACTGACCAAATGAACATCAATGTCATCAATTTCAGATTGCCAGATCAAGGGGATGAGTTTCAATAGAGCCACCCATGTACTATAACATTCATCTGGCACAAGTCCATGAAGAACAAATGGTGCTGCTTGTGCAATTGCCCAAAAGTCATGGCCCACCAATGACCCAGCATACTGAACAAGAGTGTGTCCAGACAGGGGTGGAATCTCTAGTCCTGTGGTGTCAAATGATGAGAGGCGAGTTTCAAGTAGTGCCTTCTTTATTTTGTTCTTGCCAATCCTGATATTCACTGCATCTCTCCAGAAATACTTGACAAAACCCAACAGCACAGTGTGTAACACTTCTACTGGAGTGTCTGAATGAGGATTGAGTCCTGTTAATTTCTGTTTTATTTTCTTCTTTGTGCACAAAGAGAACTTTACATACCTTTGATATGCCACACAGGGCTATACACATTGTTAGGGAGTTTTTGAACAAACTCTTCTAATGCTTGTTGCTTTGAGCTATTGCCATGCTTTTTTTTATGTGATGATGCCATCCCATCCAAAAAGTATTCAAGATATCTGTCTTTTAATCCAGTTGATGTCTTGATGTTCTTGATTTTGGTTTGGTTACCAATAGAGGATGCCATTGTGAACATTGATTTAAGTTCATCAATTGACTGTTCTTTCTGACAAGGTTCACCAACCTAGTATCATAATATTAGTGGTTGTGCAAAAACTAGACATATCCACCTACATTCACAAACCATTTAATGCAGGCCACCATATCAGCCATTGTCCCTTTTGCCTTTCCTCTCAGCTTCCTGGTACCAGGGGTAAACCCTTCCTCCCCACTTCTAACAGAATTTTATCCATCACTTCTTTCCCCACCACTGTGTTCCTGTGTCTGTTCATCTACAGTAGTGGTAGTCATTTCTTGTGAATCATGTCCCTTCACATTGCAAATATGACAAAAATATTTTCCCATTGAGCCAACATGACAGGCAAGCTCACCTTGCATTGGGTTATCACCCAACAAGGCTAGAACAGAGGGTATGACTAAGACTTGCTCTTTATGTATGCAATCCCATGCCCATATACCTGTCTCTTGAGCCTCTCTAGTAGGTGGTTGAGAGATTAGGTGAAGATAAATGATAAATATAAACTTACTCCAGTTGATTTACAAATGCATCCAACATTTCAAGGGGTGGTGCAGTGTTGGATGTGCATAGAAAATGAACATTGTACTCCTGATGCACTGCAGCATGTGGTAATCCTGCTGGTGTAAATAGGAATGAATTATGCTTATTCCAGTGCTTTGATAGGTTGCCAGATGTATCATCACAGTATAGCCAGATTGGAAAGCTATAGACACAAGCTCCATTTGCAAGGGCATGCCACTGATTCCCCTCATGTGGTTTAGTGAGAGTCCATGGTTCCGATTGAAGTACACCTTGGCAACTCTTTTCAATCCCTGTAATAATCTTGAGCATTGAAAAAACAAGTCATGTAAAACATACCCATAATGTTCTGTGCAGGGGGAAGTGCAAATGTTGATTTGCTGACCCCCCAGTTTTTGAATGACACCAGCAACTCTGCTTCAGAAATCTCTATCTCCCTATGCCCTTCAACAATCCAACCACATCTTGTGTCATTAACCACAGCCCTAAGAGACCATGCCTTAGCAAAGAACATCCCTTTGTGTTGAAACCATCTTATGGGCATGCAGACCTGGCCACCTGACAAAAGTGTAGGTTCAAATATAAAAATGTCTTGATTATAAAGTCAAATCATAGGGTCAGTTGTGTTGTATCCATTTCTTTTAACCACCTTTGTGCTTGATAAGCTTCATTAAGTTGCTTGCCTGATTCTTCTGGGTAGAAGTGTAGCTTTGAACAAACATGAGGGTTTGCCATTTCCTACATCAACTTGGTTAACACCTCAATCAATGATTATGATTTACTAACTGGGGCAATGTTTTTAAAAAATGAATTCATATGATACTTGCATACAAAAGCACCAGTAAATGGTAATGTCTCAATGCCACAAATTTTTTGAAGCCCATCTTCAAGTATCTTCAATGTCCTAACTGAAGGAACATCTGACACACCATTAATGTGCAATAGCGAGGTCAGAAGATCTACTTGATGCTGTGAAAAGACTGAGCAGGGCAGGTGCATCAGGATGTCAATTGTGCATGTCTAGATATTTATTAGTATGTGCCAACATATGTAGTAGATGAAATACCAATTTATTTGGCCATGGAAACCATTCATTTTCCTCAACATTATCCAATCTGCCAGATCCTATTCCAGAATCCACTCCTAAAATCATTAGACAAAAGATATTATCCCTAAAATCAATAACTTACCACTCCCAGCCTCAGTAAATGCATCTTCCATTCCTACTTTACTTGTCACATCTTGTCTCCACATCCCCCTTCATCTGACAATTCATCCTCCCCAAGAAAGTTGGAAAGAGCTGCTGCAATTTGTGTCCAACTTTTTTCAGTAAGAGATTGCTGAAACTGATTATCAGCTTCACCAGAGTTGGCATCAGTAGATGTGACAAAATCCTCCACAACCAAATGATCCACCATAGAAGTAGACATCTCATCAAGGATAAGTCCAACACCCAGCATTGATTGGTCATGAATACTTTTGACTGCATCATCTAACCCATGACCTCCTTCATTAAAGCCTCCTTGCTGAGTGGCATGATGGTGCTGAACAGCAGACATATGTTTTTCTGTTCTTTCATGCCTTCTTAGATGCTCTCTGGTGTGTGTCCTATGATCCTGACATGCCAAACATGTCCAGCCCTTCTTCCCAACAGGTTTCCACCCTTTGATTGGAAAGATATTAGTACAAATGTGTGATGATTATTCAGTTGTACCTTACACCTTGCTGACTCCACACTTGGAAATGCACTTTGAGAAGTATGATCAGTCATGTAGAAATTTGACACTGTATCAACAGTTGATCAGAATAATAGATTTATGAGATGAATCTATTCAATCTATATCAAAGTAGAGGTTCTCACAGTGATTATTCTAGTATGTTTCAGCTCAACCTATTTAGTTTATATTGAATTAGAGGTTCACACACCTAAGTGTCAATTCAATGGACACAAGTGATCACACTGACTATTGTTGGATGACCTGATTTAATCTGTATTGAAGTAGGTCATTCATGCACCTGAGTACCAACTGGATGGATGGAACAGAGCACACTCAGACTCAATGTTCTAGTGTATTGGCCAAAGCAACCAATTAATTATATATCTAAGTAGAGAGGTTCACACACCTTGCACCTGAGTAGTACTGGCTTGACAAGTGAAAGCAACCACAGTGATTGACCAATCAGATGCTCTTGCAAGAGCTACTGGTAACAGTTGATTGACTGGAGGTGTGTATTCATCAGTTCAGACATTCTTTCAGCCTCAGCACGACTGGATCACCTACATGAGTACTGAGGATAGAGGTGATCATGACCAATTGATTTGCTGTAGGACTTAACAGCAATGACAAGTAGATACCCTGTGGTGGAACCCTAGATCATGCAATGTTGGATTTAATGAGACACAGCTCATGAAATGAGCATGTCCTGTGCAATTGAAAAGAACAGTACTTACAATCTTGACAATATTGTGAGGCAGACATTTGGGGCATGTACTAGGGTTGTACAGGAATTTGAAACTGCATGTACCTGTGGTTATCCATTGGACATCTATTGGCCAGTCCATCAAGTCACACCAGCATCATTTGCAATTGCAATTTACAAATAACCTGCTTCTAGCACTCACAACAATCTGGTAAGCCTTGTCATACAGTTTTCATCCAATATCTAACTTTGGAGCACTGGTTAGAAAGGGTGCATTCATCCTCAGGTCATCTGGTCTTCCTTGCCATGTACTGTACATACTTAGGAGGAGGAATAGATGTGCTACCTCAGATGAAAAAGCCAGAATTAAGATGCAGAAGACTTGGAATAATAGTTCTCCATCCCCAGACAGTCCTCAGACATTATCTCAGCTTTTATTTGGGTTACAGGGTGCATTTTCACTGTTTTCACTGTACTCCTTGACTCTCTACCAGGCAACTCAAGCCTCCTGGGATGAATTCTCCCCTCTCTTCTCACTAGGAGACCTTTGACCTATACCCAGGGTCTCTTCTCTCTCATCTCTACATTGGTTTCACTTCTTCATATCTGTGTTGGCACTTGATGAAAAAACTCTTTCACAAGGTACAGAAGATGCCTGGATCAGAAGGTAGTCCATTGTGATGGCAAACAACATTGGGAATTGGGTGCAGTTCACCTGAGTTATCATGAGTGATGAATGTCAAAAAGTTGAACATACAAAAGTAAAATACTATACCTCCCAAAACCTAAGAGGATCCATACTTTGGTCTACAAGTTCACTGTTGATATACAACCAGTATTCTTGTTCAACAGCCTGAAGGGCACTGCACATTGATGGCCCAAGTTCCATGTCATCAAGCCCAATGAGGCGAGCAAGGGAGTCCAAGGAGTCCAGCTGGGATGGGTATTTGATGTTTCCAGATGCTGAAACCTTTGTCACACAATATTTCTCCATCTGAACAATAAATTAATTGGATTCACAGAAGAGAAGAGCAGTGACACCATTCACCAAAGCTAGTATGATGTCCTCTGCATGCATGATCCACTCCTGCCCCCAGTATTTACAGATCCACTGAAATCGAAGAGAGGGATCAACAACTAGTCAGACTGATGTCAATAAAAATGCCCCTGGTGATACAAAAACTTATGCATAGATATGATATAGGCTTGTGTGTTATTCATGTGGTTGTAGTACTGTTTGGCCCACTTGAGACTGACATCAATGAATGGCACAATGTGCTTGTTAGTCTCTTGGAGTTTCTCCCATGCAGTCATGAATAATTTGAATGAGGGGATGGCACAGTTCAGCATGGAACACTTTTTAGAGGACATGCATTGTTGGACTGCATGAGATATCTGAGTGGTGTCAGTCAGTTTCCTGCAGCATGGTATAAAGTCCATACATACATCAAGGAGCACTTCATAGTCCCAGAGGACAAACCAATCCATGTCACTCATGCAGTAATGTGCAATGTCCTTCTGAGCTGGCAGTGATAAGAAACAATCAATGGGTAAGCATAGGGTGCAAAGGCAGTTGATCATATAAAATGTTGAGTCCCATCGAGTTCTAACATCATGAAGGAGCTGAGTTTCAGGAACTTGGATGGGCTGTCCATCTGGAGACTTGAACCTGGTAGTCTTGGTCATTTCCAGTTGCAACAAGCTTGTCAAATTCATCACAATGGAGACCTGATGCATGTATAGCATGGACAATGTCACACCCAAGTGAGACTGGATCCCTCTCCACTGCTGCCAAATACTCATCCCTATCCACCCCACTGTCATCAAATGCATCATCCCATGCCTCAGCCAACATGGTAATATCAGGTGAACAGAATGCATCAATGACATGTTGGACACAAATGTTCATGATGTGTGCATAGCACATGATACATCTGTCCTTGGCATCGAACCCAAGAGGTAATTCACATAGAAGGAGGAGCTGGCTGAGGTGAGTCATCATGGTAATGTTGTTTTCTGCATTGGCCATAGTAAAGTGACTGGCTTTTGCAGTTACTCCAGCCTGGTCGAGGAGGTAGAGAATCATGCATGCAAGAGACAACCTGGTGTGATTCTGCAGATGTGGTGAAATGCAAGGAGGGCCAACCTCGACTGTAGAGATTGGCTCTGTGAGATTTCAGTGATCCAATGCACAGTAAGGGCAAGATAAGGATGGCAAGAGTCAGAAGACCACATATCAGCTGTGAAGGAGATGTTGCCAACCACACTCTGGTCCATCATGGACATAAACATAATCATTAGACTGTCATGATATATGAACTGCAAGATCAATCTTCAAAATGGTGAAGTAATCCTTCCATGCTTGGATAATATTGGACCAGATTCTCATGTGATGGGGAATGTCACTGTCCTTGAGGTCTTCTCTGAGAAGGAGAAGGAGGCAGTGGAATTCCTTGCATTTGATGATATTGAGTGACTGATCATCAGTGATAATGAAGTTAATGAGGAACTTGTGACAAATGGGGAGGGAAAATGGTGGAACATTGACCCTATCACCAGTGGGCTCCAGTGACAAATCCCCAATAGCCTGGGGTGGAAGTGACCTGAGATCAACACCTTTCTCTAGGAATGCCTTCAACTCCTCAAGCATGTAACCAAGCACCAGAACTTCCTTCACAGGTGAGACCTGAATTGGCCATGCCCTCCCTGGTTCCATCACCAAGTCAATAAAATCAAGGAGGTGCCACCTTCCAATGTGACCATGGAGGATACCTGTCATTGTATTTGAGGAGTATGTGATTGCATGTTTCTTCTGTTTCATGTATTCAACTGGATGCTTGTTGTGAAGATTGCTGTAAAATGTGGTTTGAGTAGTGATAAAGCAAGGATAAGAATAGACTTACAAGCAAACTCTGCAGACACTCAGTTTATCTTTCTCCTGCTCAAAGTAATGGTTGATGTCATATGTTGAAGTAGTCTTGCATTCTGAATGGGCAGTATCTAGAAGTGGATCATTGGGAGGGGCCACACTGTCAGTGTCATCATTGGGGGTCATGGGGCGTACAAGTCATGCAGGACAATCTGGCTGATCATCATTGGATGATGATGATACTTGGTCCAAGTTGAATGTTTCTGTTTCATCTGCAAGGCATGTACCTATGAGAGAAAAAGACACCTTGAATGAAAGTGCACATACCTTGGGTGGGAGGCAGGGCTGCTTGGGTCCTACCTGTTTTCCACCTGGTATCTGCACCATGAGCATGATGAGCAGAACTGCTTCAACAATGCCCAGGAGCCATCTTGCAGATCAGATAACTCAAGATGACAGTTAGCAAGTCAGTTTATTCCAGAGAATGTGCAGTGGTGGTGCACACTGCCACTGCAAAAACATTTGCTCCACTGACTGAGCAGAGGGGTCAGAGCTGCACATGCTCATTTATGACTCTTTAGTACTCATATTAATGTTTCCCTAGGCAAGTTCAGGACAACATCTATGGAATGAACCCCAAACAAATAGGTAGTTTGTACAGAAGTAAGCCCAAACCTGTGAGTCCAGGTATAGTGACCATTTCAGGCTGTGGGAACAGTCATGTGATCGCCACAACACCACTGTTGGTGTGACACACTGTAAAGTGACCTAACAGTACTTTACAGACCTTTCCTACATTCACATTTACTGTACTTTTGATCACTTTTTGCTAGCTTAGTCTCCCTGTTCCACAGTATGTGTTTCAGCCACTGGTGGTCTGGCCTTCGACCACCTGGATGGTTGAATAGTTGCTCCATACATAGCTTTAGTACTACAGGTTACCAATACTGCTGTAGGGAGCCTATACTCCCTAAGGCTACAGAACACCCTTAGTGGCCTTTCTCACTCTCAGTAGTCACTTGTTCATGCATTATGACACTTCCTTGGCTAGTAATATTGCTGCATATGTTAACATCACACCTTTCATCACATCACATGCTCACACCAGCAACATCACTGCCACTCCCCTGTTACCATAATAGGTCCATCCCCTATCACATGCAGCCCCTTCTTGACACATGATGCCTGATCACTGTCTGTTGGCAATCCCTACCAATGTGTCATGTGCCACCTGATCTCTTTGGCATCTATGATGTGTCTACAAGTGCCAAAACTCTGCATCCCTAGTAAACACTGCCACCTGCAGACTGGACTGGAGGAATGAATCACTGCCTCCCTCTACAATGTACCCTCGCCACCCAGGCATGTTGTCTATACCTCTTCTACTGTTACTTACCTTCATTTTATGGACTTCACTTGTTTTACCTTCATCTACATCACTGCTGTGCATGTGATTGTTCATGTGTCAGACTTTACGTTTTTCACTTATTACTTTTGATGCATGACAGATCCAAAAGTTTCCAATTTTACCTTAGAAACCACTATCCTTATGCTACAAAAGTCCACTGTACCTAGAAAAATAACCACCCATCCTTTGGAGTCACTATCTGTGTGTCTAAGAGTCTTCCCAAGTCCCAAGATCATTTTTCAGAGTATTTTTGAGCCCCCAGAGTCCCCCAGAGCCTGTCTTGTCATCTATTTGTCATACTTGAGTCCTCCTGCCCCAGAAATGCTGCTTTGTCTACTACAAGTCTGCTACAGAGTCTACAGCATCTACCTACAAGTTCAAGAATCCTTAATCACTGCCCTTCAAGTTTTTCACCTCCAAGAAATATCTCTAGTCCCCCAGAAGTCATCCTGCAACTGTCTAAGGCAGACTTTTGAGTTTTGCACCCCTACACTTTGCTGAACATCAAGAAAAATCCTCTCTCATCTTCTAGTCCCCTCTTCTATCTCCTTCCAACTTAGCACCCCTTGGGATGAGCCTAGGCTTTGCCTACAGCTTTCCCTACTATTCCCTTTGCACTCTCACAAGAAGAGTCACCCACACTGCCAGTACTCCAGCATTGGTACTTCCAGCATGTAAGTATATAAGCCATGTACTTATTTCCATAGATACTTAGCGATAATATTGACTAGAGCTTCCAAGCTGAACTATCAACCAGAACTCTGAGTTGCACATCCAAGCCCCCATACCTCCTTGCCTACTCCCTTGCCTAGTCACTCAGCATACCCAGAACCTATCCAAGGGCCCAGTTCACAAGCTGAGGTCAATATGGGTGTTGTGCCAACTTTGTAGGTCCCAGAACTCATGATCCCCTTGCTGGAACTATGCTAGCACTTGTTTTCCCAGTCCAGACCTAGCCCTTGGAACCCAGTTCTAACAAGTACTTTCAGTCCCTGTAGCAAGTATGTTCCCAATAGTTCCTAGTATGATGAGATGACATGTTAGCTGCACTTTTATCATGGAACCTTGAGGATGTTGTATTCCAGAAACATGATGTGCATTTCCTTGAGATGGTGGACATCCCTTGGTTGACCCTGTACCCTGTATTACTACAACTGTATCTAACATCACAGTTAGTAGATACAGGAATTATAAACATACTGGGAATCATTGAAACTATCAGAGTGGTATTGAATATACAATATAATCTGCATTAGTACCCACACAAGAAACCTAGATGATAAGTAAGTAACAGATACATTTGTTCTTTTAGAATCATCCACTAATCTGGCCACTCAAAAACTCTGGGTGGGAGTACAATGAACTCATGCTTGACATAATGCCCAATGGCATTTTCTGTGGCAACAATGCATTCACTCCAGGTGCCTCTACCTTCCCTACTGGTGCTGCACACTATGTCACTGATCATTCACCTGCTCTCAATGGAGAAACTGCACTGGACACTCCTGACCAACTTGCACACTCTCTTGACATCAATGAATGGTGTGAGATGCTACACAGAGATGACCCTCCCAACCCCATGTCCATATCCAGTGCTGTGATATCTGACATGCCATCCAGTGAAGTATCTGCACCCCCTCCCTCCAGTGCCCCACCATCTAGTGTCAGAACATCTGATATGCAGTGCATCAAGGTGCACCCCCCTGCCCCACTATCCACTGTTGGGAAGCAAGTGCATAGTGAGGTGACTGGCAATGATGATGCCATACCCACTCTCCAATTTGTGAATGCATCCAATATTGATACTGTCACCTCATCCAACAAATGCTTATGGCTCTCTGCAGCCATGGATCATGCCAGTTCCTGCTATTCCTGCAAAGTGTCCACCATATCAGACCCTATGGTGGCAGGTCTTCAAGGAACAATCAATTATCTTACCTCCTCAATTCAAACCTCAATGACCCTGCCATCAACCACAAGGACACAGGTGCTTCACCTACTTGACAGGGAAGACTGAGATTTCCCCTGGCCACTCAGAGCATTCATCCAATCCATGATTGCCCAAAGCCTGGGCTTTGCTGATGTTTACATTGGGATGACCAACAAGGATGATTGGTTGGAGTATGTGGAGCTCAAGTACCAGCTGAAGTTTGGGACTGGTGGGAGCCAGAGCAACACTTAGATCACCATCACTGTATGTAGCTTGCTATCATGTATGCTGTAAGGAATTAGCTTGTAGGACTGGGGAGAACAGAGAAAAGAGGGACTGCAAGTCTCATTTTGTCCTCAAAGAGGGTTCTCAAAACCCAGACAGCTCAGGTACTTAGTTGTTGACTGAAAGTGAGAACTAGACTTGGATTTCAACACTGAGAGAAGCCATTGAATGAATATACATATGCAGCAGAGACACAGACACTTGAGCTTTGCCCTCAACTTGGGCTACTCACTCTACAACAAATGCACAGTAGTGTAGGTTGTTTTTCCCATGACTCTCACACCCCAAACACCTCACATGCTTAGTCATCCTTTTGCCTGCCACACTCCTAAGTCTCCCCTCACCTCACTCCTCTTGACCCTCAAAACCTTCCTTCCAACCCTCAAAACCCCTCTCTCAACCCTCAAATCCTCCCCCTCAACCCTTGAAACCTCCCCCACAACCCCTAACACCTCTCCGACCCCCTTCTTCTCTCAATTCTCCTAGTAGTGGCCTTGCCACACCTACAATGCATTCTTGTTCTGTACACAAGCTTTTGTAGTCAGCAGTGTACCATATTTCATGCCAGTGTGTTTGTGTTTGAACAAGTGCATTCATGGCCAACAAAATCATATGTTCAAGTGATGGAAGCTACTACAAGATCATGTTCATATTGTCTGAGTTGAATTCTTCATCAGATAACTCCCAGTCCTCCCCATGGATCCTATCCTGATAGTCAGTCCACATTTGTTGCATAATCTGATCATGCAGGGCACAGGCTGCATGCAGCATCACTGTGTCTGTGCTGTCTATGTCAACATCCAGTACCAACACGTCTCCTCCTACACCTTCCTGATCCTCATCAGAGTCTCCTATTATAACAGGGTCTTCAGCAGCATCATGGATGCAGATAAAGTCATGGACTACACATAGAGCTGCTGGAATTCAAGCCTGTATTTTGATCACATTGTATTCAGGGCTTAAATGAAGGATATGAAAATAGCATTTGAGCACACCAAAGATGCACTCATGGCATTGCACATGAATGAGTGATGAAGGTTGAATAGTTCTTTATTCTTCAGCCTATCCAGTTCAGTATAACCATTTTATGGATCAACTTATTGGAATGTACCTAAGTTGTGTGCAATGCCACTCTGTGAGATGGTAGCAGATACCCTGGTAGGGAACCATCAGTTCCAGATGGTGGGGAAATCCAGCATCTGGCAAGAAGTACCTTCCCTCTGGAGCCTTCAGATCCTTTGAGAGTGTGTCTTGATATATATGTGCATCTGTTGCAGGACCCTCCCATCCAGTGAGTGCATATGTGAACTGGAGTTGGAAATCACAGGCAAATAAACAGTTTTGTGACACATAGCCTTTGCAATTTTGGTATGCTGCCTGGTCATTTGCTGCTGGTGCCACATGGATATGGCTTCCATACAGTGCACCAATCGCACCTTTGAAGAATGGCCAAAACCTTGAATTTTTTCTGATTTCAGGCTGTATTGTATTGGAAGCAGGCATGTGGACATGTTTGGGGTAGAATGGCATTGAGGAAAAAATGAACAGGAGTTTGTGGAAGTACCTGTATAAATGAAATGCTGATTGTAAGAAAGGACTCACATTCAGGTAAATGGACATACCAAGATATGGTCTCATTTGAGCACTGAAAGTGCTCCCCAACATGCCTGATGGTCAGGCCAGTGACACTCATATACAGGAAGATTGCCCATTGTTCTTTGAGTGAAACAAACTGAGAATTTTCATGGCCCATCAGCCAAAGATGGTCCACAAGTAATCCAAAGACATGGGCATGGATGCCAAGTTCACATTGGATGTGTTCTGGGTGACCAGTAAGAAGTTTGATGAGCCAGCCTCACCAGTAGCAGCTGAAGTGTGATATGGTTCTGGTGCCTTCCTGATTGAGGCAGCCTGTTGAGTACTAGCACAGACAATGACACTGATGATGAGGGCAATATACTGGAGCATTCATCATTGACAAAGTTCTTCATATTTGCTATCATTGATGTCCTCATCCACAGCAGAATGCAGTGGGCCTTTGTGATTTCATTGATTCATACATCCTGTTCCTCCAGAGGCTCAGCTACTGCATCATTCATGGCCTACTGTTTTACTTGCCTCTACTCTGCAGCTGCATCCCTAACTGCTCTTTGAGCAGCATTCAACTTCTCTGAGCTGTGGGGTGTAATAAAAGGGTGCCCAGGGTTCCAAGACCTCCAGGTCCAGTAGGTGGTCAAGATACACAAGCATCTGACAGCAATGTGTCTTGAGTGCTGGGGTCTCCACCATTCATAACTTCTTCATGCAAAGGGACTGCATCCTTGTGTCCATGATCAGCCATGCATGGAGAGTTCACAGGAATCCTTGGTGGAGCCTCAGGAAGGCCATCTGTTGGCAAGCCAATACTCCTTTCCTCATATGTTCTTACACCTCCTTTACATGGAGTGACAGTGACAATGGCCTGTCACCCAGGCATGGCTGTTACATCCTTGGGAACCAGGGAAGCTTGATTGGGAAAAGTGGGGGAGTTGGCAGCTGGCTGGGGAATATGAATATTGTTGAGCCCATGTCAAATACTTAAGTCCTCAGTAATGCCAAACTACTGAGGAGGGAGGGAGAAAATTTACCCTACTCTATGTACGCATTTTTGATTATGTAAGCAATAAATCTTCGCACCAAAGTAAATACTACTAAGGGCAGTTTATTATTCCAACAGCCCAGTGGGACCATCATAAATGTTGAGGGAATTTTCAAGAAGATTTGTGAATGACATAGGGCAGACAGGGTGAGATGAAAATGCCCAGGATGAACCATCAATATTGGGGATGCCAGACATGCCATTGGTCACAGAGTTACCATCAAGGAAGTAGGGAGACTTGGGACAAGCACCAGGGATGGGAGGAAAGTAGGACCTTGGAATCAGTTGTAGTGGGCAGGGATTTTTACCTACATAAACAGTTAGTAGGCATGTCTTCTATGCAGACTCCATGTATTTACCTTGGTGGCCTGGAGGTTCAGTGCCTTGTACAGGAAACTCATCCATTCATATGAGATGGCTTGGTAGGAGGACATGTCAAGTAGATTGGTGTGCAGTGAAAGTAGAGTGCAAAGACCAAGATGCATAGCTAACAAAAAAAGAGTGACACTGCTGACAACAGCATCAGCAAAACAGCATTTGGCTGTGCAGCACTGTACAGCCACCACAGTGTCCCACAGTGTCACAGGTAGGTCCCCCACTGTACAGTGTCTCTCAACTTTTTAATTACTGTGTTTGAGACCACAAATATATTCTCATACAAATGTATATATCATGAACACATGGTTTCTAACATTAGGAGTGCAATAGATGTCATATTTAGAGCAATATAAGCCAAAGAAAATTGCACTGTGACACTGTCCCAAAATGACTGTTTTGCTGATGGTGGAGATGTCCTTGTGTGATGGGGAGCCATCAATCTACCAGCTTCCTATATGAAATATTTGCAATATTTAGATTTAGAGAAATCATCAGCTGCAGCTGAGCAAAAGTTCACCTTGTTAATGACATGCAATGACATTCTGTTTGACAGGCCTGAGCAGAATATGTCCAATGGTTCCTACATATGTACTGTGATCACTGGAGCTTTCCCTACTTAATAGATCTAATGGTAGCAAACACATTTGTGACAATTATGCCTGTCCTCATTTCATAGCATGACATGCATAATTTGTTGGATGCATGAACTCTCAGGATCCATTCAAGTTTTGTCTTACTGTTGATGACATGTCCTGGAATCTTTCTTTAGCTTTCCATATTACATAATCACAGTAGCAGAAATTTTCTGCTCTTGTTCCTTTCACCTCAGTGACTTCCATTTGTCCTGAGGTGAGTATGCTGATATTCCACTTGTTACCTCCATCATACTAACCTACTGTAGGCTCATAGCTGCATTATAATTTTGGCACCAACATTGTCTACTATACATGACCACTTCCAGATTCAAAATCCATACAAGACTTGCTCATGCTACAACACAAACAAACAAAGATAGTCATACAATGTTATTAATCTCACACATGCAGCTACAGTGCAGGTATGTATCATAAACATTTTTTCATTTCTCTCACTTATCTCACTGAGGGGGCATGTTGGAGATTACCTACTTACAGCAAGTGGTGATTATGTAATGTGCCCATATAATTTTTGGCACATCTTTTTCCCTTTGGACCTCAGGCTTTGATACCCATCAGAGACTGAGTTCTGTTCACATACATACAGTGACTCAAAAAACCCTTTCAATGTTTTGCTGTTTTGTATTGATGGTGATGCCAAAAATCAGGGAAATTCTGAAAAATCTTGAAAGTATTCATACAGATAGCCCTAGGTCATGGCTTCAAAGGGGTACCTTACCCAAGTTGTTTGGCTTTGTTTTGGTTGAGATATTTAATCAGGACAGCTCATTGAAAGGGTTTTTTGCTGATGAAATGGCAGCATATTCATAGAAATTGGACAGCACATTTTATGGTTAGGAGCCTGAATTTTTGGCAGTCATGCATGCTAGTGATTACATAATATATCACATAATCAATTTGATGGTTTGTCAGCATGTAAACAAGGTCAACCATTGAACTCAAGTCATTGATCCTCTACCCTGTACCATCACTCAATGAGGACTATTCTCTCAGGGAAATGTCAGCAAATTATGGTGTTAATGGCATTACCATGAGTGGGATGTATGCCCAGCACCATTGGTCTCCTGAAATAGTTGCTAAAATTCATCCCTGTACCACTTCTGCTACCAATGCCTGAGGGGTCCTGACAGTAATCAGTATTGGGAAAGGTAAAAATGCCATGGAAGTCATTTTGGCACTTCAAGACATGAAGAATGAACTAATCCCCTCTCAACTGGTGCATTTCTATACAAGACAAGGTGGCACCAAGGGTGGGGTGAGGCAATGCCCTCCTCTGCACACCAGTAGCCAAGCAGGGTCAGCCAGACTATGCCCTGTGCTGAACTATGGTTGACCAGGAAAGGATTATTTTGGTCATAGGTGATCAGTGGCAACTTGTAAGGACAGATGGAAGGAAAAAATTTGCACCCTGGCAGCCCAATAGGCTATTCCACCCAGAACCCCTGGAAAGTAAAGAAGGATTTTACTTCCCCAACCTTGATACCAGCTTTTCTTGCATAGAAATGCACCAGTTGAGAGGGGATTAGTTCATTCTTCATGTCTTGAAGTGCCAGAATGACTTCCATGGTGTTTTCACCTTTCCCAATACTGATTACTGTCAGGACCCCTCAGGCATTGGTAGCAGAAGTGGTACAGGGATGAATTTTAGCAACTATTTCAGGAGACCAATGGTGCTGGGCATACATCCCACTCATGGTAATGCCATTAACACCATAATTTGCTGACATTTCCCTGAGAGAATAGTCCTCATTGAGTGATGGTACAGGGTAGAGGATCAATGACTTGAGTTCAATGGTTGACCTTGTTTACATGCTGACAAACCATCAAATTGATTATGTGATATATTATGTAATCACTAGCATGCATGACTGCCAAAAATTCAGGCTCCTAACCATAAAATGTGCTGTCCAATTTCTATGAATATGCTGCCATTTCATCAGCAAAAAAACCCTTTCAATGAGTTGTCCTGATTAAACATGCAATATCTCAACCAAAACAAAGCCAAAAAACTTGGATAAGGTACCCCTTTGAAGCCATGATCTAGGGCTATCTCTATGAATACCTTCAAGATTTTTCAGAATTTCCCTGATTTTTGGCATCACCATCAATGCAAAACAGCAAATCATTGAAAGGGTTTTTTGAGTCACTGTAGTTCCACTTTGCATTTGACTTCATGTCAAAACAGAGACCCATATTCCTGGGAGCCTCTTCTGGAATAAGATGAGAGTGCTTACCAGGAGTGCCTGTCCTCTCAAGAGTACTGGAGAACTGTCCCAAATGAATTGCCTGGCTGCCATTCTGGTATGGAACCAGCCAAGACCTACAGAAGATGCAAAGGTGTCTGTGAAAGCATCACAATGGACTAGGAGCACACACCAGCAACTGACAATGGCACAAGCTGTTCAAAGCAGGCTTGTGACTGGGAGATGGTCCTTTGTAACTTGCAGGGAGAGTGTGCAATCTCAGGATACACCTGTAGCTTAAACCACACCCATTTTCCTTCAGCAGGCTTGAGGAGACATGCCCAGTGTGGCATTATTTTCAAGGGGGAACCTAGTCCTCAATACTGCCTGGGCCCTACAACACTTATATACATCTTTCCTAGTCTAAAGAAAATAACCTTTGAGGGATAATCTGAATTGTAACACCAGAAATGACTGCAGGCAACAGCAAGCAACTGTGGCAGGATATGGTATGACAGACAAGGGTGGATATGATTGAGCTTCATGCTCAAAATGAGACTCCTAAGCACAAAAAATATGCTCTTAGTTGCCCCATGCAACCTCAAACACCTAAAACCAGGGTACACAGCCTCACTCAACTGCAAAAATGTGAAGGTGACAATGAGGAAATGAATAGTGGGGGGGATTTGGCATCCTGGGTGCCTCAGAAGTCTCAGAAGGGTCTCAAAATGTCACTGGGGAGCACACATGCAGAAATGCAAATAATTCAGGAATGGCTGAGCAGAACAACAAATAGTATATATTGCCAGGAAGCTGTTGCTGAGTACTACAAGATCAACTGTGCAGCTTATAGAAAATGTTATTGTACTCAAAGTTGACAATAATCTGCAAGGATGGCCTGCATATGTCATCAATTTCACTCCTCAAGACACCAATCCACACATACTAACCACTACACTATTTCATTTGTCACTTAACCACTGTCCTACAGAAACTCATCCTACATCTGAAGAATCCATCAAAGAGTGTCACTGTGGACTCTGACAATGAAGACAGAGATCCCACAGCCCCTCCAAGTGAATATAGTATGTCACACACCATGCATATACTCACCTTTTTGATCAAGACACAGCAAAACTGACAACCAACATTGAAGAAAGGGTTTTTGTCCCCAAGCCACAGTAGGTCATATGCAGCATGGTTTCTTAATCTCACATTAGTAGCTATAATGGTTCCAATCTGCCCACTGAAAGTGCCAAGGAGTTGGAGTCCTCTGATGACAAGAAGACTTCCCCTATTGCCATTAATGCAATCCTGGTCGACCTTTGCAGTGTTCCAAAGGACACTATCCCTATGAAGCACAAGGCTTTCAATGTGAATTGGCCCCTTGTCAGCCTTGCACATTCTGAGAGATCTCACAAAATAGTTCTATCACATTGTATGAAGCCTTCATGGCCTTCCCAGCAGCTGTCAAGTGTATGGAAGATAGTTGTGGTGGTCCAGATGGGGAGAAGATTGATGTGGGTGAATGCAATGTGAAGAATTGATGAGCTTGCTAGAATCATTCATTTTCTGAGAGCATTAAGGACTTCTGGGACTGCATTTGTGCTTGGTATCATATCAGACTATGATGTACTTCCACTATTTGCAATGCAAGTTAATTCCACAGGTAATATGAAAGGTTTCTCCTGAACAATTGATGTGAATTCTAGTAAGGTAAAGCAAGTTTGCAAGTGTAAGCCTATTCATCATTGTTCTCCTCTGAACCAAAGCACACAATCTCCATGCCTATCTTCTCAACTAAGAAATATCTATCCTCTGCCACTCCATTTATCACAGGATGGTGGGGAACCATTGTGACGACTGCTTGAATTGCTGAGATCTTGACAACCTGCAAACTTGCCTCACCAAGCTTTGTGCAGGAAGCTAGGATGCCATAAGATTGCTCAAGTAGGTGGGGATGGGGATGGGAATACAGTGTGATGAGAGCAATATTGTCAAATTGAATGTGGCCCAGGGCATCAAAGTCTTCACCATTGTCATTGTCAGCAAGGTTTTCAGCAGTCCTGGCAACCAATCTCACAAAGTATCATACTTCTGCAATATGGGTTGCACCATTGAGAGTAACCTTGAATTTATCATGAGTTACTGGATGAATATTGAAGAGTTCAATATACCTTTACATTATGAGCCACACACATGTCTTCTGGTGCCCTCTGCAGCTCTTGAAACTCAGAGCAGGCAATCTGACCATTGGGCAGCAGAAGATGTGCCCAGTGCAGTATTCTGCAATGACTTGTGCATCTTCTCCTCAAAGCACAATAGGTTTTTTATTGTGTCTGACAAGAAGGATGTAGCCACTGCATGGGTCTGCAGATGCACATGGGTTTGAGTTCTTGGGTAAGTCTGATTCTCACTGGGGATGAAATCCCAACAACATTGAAACTATGGGCCAAGTTGCACCCATTCCCATTTGTAGGATTCCTAGATGGACCATGAGCCATTCAGTACTTTGATACATGAACAAAACAAATAAAAACTTCATGCATCTACCATTTTCACAAAGACAAGTTGCTGCCCATGCCAGACTTACCACCTACAGGGGGAGGGGAAGGGAGTGTACAGAAGCCTGGTGAAAGCTTGAAGCTCCAACTAAAGAGAAAAAGGGATGAGCCACATGATGAGCCCACAAGGCTGGATAAGAGATTAAGGGACATGCCTAATAATAATAGCAATGACCCCTTCAATTTAGATGACAGCATGGAAGTAGATGATGAGCCAGATAACTAGGAACTCACATCTGCTGAGTGAGTCCACCTAGCATTCAACAGTCTACACTAGGACAAAATGATCCAAAGACATTAAGAGAGGCAAAAGCAGTGCCTGACTAGCCAGAATAGGAGAAAGCCATAGAGGCTGAATTGAAGCAACTACAAGATAAAGGCATGTGGGAGTTAGTCAACCCACCAGAGGGCTGTAAGCTCATATCCAATAAATGGATATTTACCTGAAGGTATGACAAAGAGGGGATACTCCAAAAATACAAGGCAAGACTGGTCACCAAGAGGTACTCTCAGGTACTGGGCATGGACTATAACAACACATATTCACCTGTCATAAGATTGGAAACTATCCATCTTATCTTATCACTAGCCATCACCCAAGATTGGGAGATCCAACAGATGGATGTAAAGGGCATTACCTAAATGGTAAATTAAAAGAAGAGATATATATGGAACAACCCAAAGGCTATGATGATGACACCAGATGTCTATGCTAACTAATCAAAACAATGCATGGATTAAAACAATCTGGATGAAAGTGGAATGAAGAACTCAATGCACAGCTACAGACTGTGAAGTTCACCCATCTACAGTCAGATCTGTGTGTCTATATATGGAAAACTGAGACCACAATCAAGATAATAACCATATGGGTAAATGACCTAATACTCATCACTAATACAATTGAACTAATGAATAAACTAAAAATAGAACTACAAAGTATGTTTGAGGTAACAGACCTCAGGGCCCTGAGTAAGATCATCAGGATAGAAATCACATGAGACTGTGTGGCAGGAACCCTCATGCTTACCCAAATGAGGTACATAGAGGGACTGTTGCAGAAATATAGTCTAGAGAATGTGAATGCAGTAAGAATGCCACTCAATCCAAATACTAAATTAACTAAGAGTGAGTCCAAGGGAGAAAGCTCCTGCAGCAATGTTGATCAGGCACCTCTGTATGCCTCAGTCACCACATGACCCAACATCACATACACAGTTAATAGACTTGCATCATTTACCACAAACCCAGACATGTCACACTGGGGAGCAGCTAAGAGCATCCTCAGGTACCTAGCAGGGACTAGGACCCCTGGAATAAACTATAGGGCAGATAAATCAAGCCCAACACACAATCAACTACTTATGTATTCCAATGCAGACTCTGCCAATGATGAAGACAGAGTATCAATCTCAGGATATGTATCTGTACTAAATGGAGTCATGGTCACATGGTACTTGAAGAAGTAGAGTCACATTGCCCTCTCCATGGCAGAAGCTGAGTATATCCCCATGGCTAATGCCATGCAAGAAATAATATGGCTATGAAACCTATTAAGGGAATTAGACCACCCACATAGGGGAGCCACAATGCTCTATGGTGATAACCAGTCCACACTTGCAATAGCAAAGAGTGCCAGTGCAATATCATCAGAGATCAAAGCATTTTGACATGCAAGACCACTTCATCTGTGACTGTGTCAAGCATGAAATCATTGAACTAAAATATTGTCCAACAGCTGAAATGACAGCTGATATATTCACTAAAGCACTGGAAAGGCCCAAGCATGAGTATCACACAAAAGCACTGGGCCAGCTTGAGGGGGAGTGTTGAGACAGCAGTCTCAACAATCCAAGTTTAGAGCACAAAAATAGAAATGTTATGACACCCATATGTATGACAGAGCCCAACAGATATGACAGAGAATCCCCAACAGCAGGATAGAGATATAGAGCAGGTAGGGGAGCAGAAGATGCCCCCAACACAATGAATATGAAATGACACAAACATACATATAAATGGGTAGCTACCACTGGACTAGCCAGAACTGCTGCTGATGCCTGATGCCTGACTGGTACAAGCAACCTTGCTTACTAATCTATGCTCTCGCACTCACTAACCCCCCTCTCTGCTGGGACCCCTGGCACTCCCCACACCTATCTCCCCACTCTCACCTCCAACCTCCTTTCCCACACTCCCCACTCCATGTGCCCCCTTCTACAGATGTGACACTCCAGGGTTGCTTCCTTCTTGCTCCTCACTCTCCCTCTCCATCTTCTTCGTCTCCTAGCTCTAACTCGAAGCTCTCTTCTGCTTCTTCCTCCTTGCTCACCCCCATCGCCTCCTGTATTTCTGCCAGCACTGTGCCATCTCTCGGTATGAACAACCATAGCCTCCTCGCATGGACTAACCCACCTACTGGGAACCCTTCTAGCATGACGAGCTTGTAGGAGTTTCCCATCCTTTTGACTACATGTCTTGGTGCTGACCACCTGGGCTGCAGTTTCCTCGAGCTTGCCAAAGTCATGTCGAGGGCCATCTCATGTACTTGGACCAACTGCCCTTCTTTGAAAACTACTTCCCCTGTAACTGAGCATAGTACCCACTTGTCGAATGCAGCTTTTCTCCTTACTGCATGTAGCACCACCTGCTCTGCTCCATCCAAGCACTGTTGTTCCATGTAGGCTAGCTGCACGTCTACCGCTTTCTCGTCCAGTTCTTGTGCTGCCTCTCCGACTGGCGTTCGACTTGTATTCACCACTAGCCCCAATAACAATTCCTTCAGTGAAAGCTGGAAGGCTGGTAAGATTCATTCATTCATTTGTCTTACCACTTCCTGGAAGTGGTCTGGCCATGTCTTCATTATGCTGTCTGGGTTTCCTTCGCATTCTTCATCTTCTCCTAGCCTCGGACTGCACATCCTCTTTAATCTACCCAGTAGCTTGCCATTTGCATTCTCCACCAACCTGTTGATCCAAGGTGCATACACCACCACTATGTGCTGGTTTGTTCCATGCACTTTGCACCATGCTTTTACTTCTCCATTGTTGAAGTGTGACCCCCCATCTGTCATGAACATCTTGGGAGCTTTAAATGCATGTGCTATCGTGTTCAGTCCATCGATTGTTGTCTTCGCCATACCATGCACTTTGAGCTTGAATCCCCAGACATACTGTGAATACATGTCAAGCATTAGTAACACTGAACGATAACCCCCTTTTCCTTTTGGCATAGACAGGTAGTCTGCCACCACCAGCTCGAATGGATGGTGCCTTGTGATCAGGTACAGCAACAAGTGCAGGTGCATTGAACCGAAATTTTTACACTGTGCGCATTTCAGAAGTGCTTGTCATATGGATTGATCTAGATGTGGACTGCAGATGGTATCCATCAACTTGAGCTTGACGAGATCATGTCCCCAATGCCCATTCAGCCTATGTTCTTCCTCTGCCAATGCAACAGCTTCCTCTTGCATGATGCACTCGACTCTTGGCCTGGCTCATACTGATTTTGTCAACTGTACTCACCATAGTCATCTGTTCTTGATGTGATAACCCTCTGCATGGTGCTGCACTCGTCATCGATCTCTGTCGTTGGTGGTTGTCTTGAGGTTGTAGATTGCCTCTATAAATTCTAGGAACAATGGTTCATTAGCAAAATGTTCCATTAAAGCCATGTACTCTGGGCTGGCCTCTACAGTGAACAAATCGTTGATTATGCCCTTTGGTGCCTCCCAATCCTCGCTGACCGTCCACCCACTGCCATCGTCATCTGTCCTCAGTTTGTCTGCATGCATCCAGCTCAATGCATCTGCTGCAGCATTGGTTCTTCCCAGTTTGTGCCTCACATCTACGATCTGGTACGCTGATATTCCATCTCGCCACCTTGCATGTACTAAGGACAACCTGTCGCTGCACAGTGTGTCCTCGAGTGCCATGCAATCCATTTCCAGTTCTACCGGGAAACCCCGGATTGTGTCACTGAAGTGGTCGATCCCAAACTTCAGTGCTGTGAACTCGAGGATGTATGGTTTGTATCGCTCTTCTACACTTGATGTCCACTTGGATGCAAACCCGATTGGATGCACTGCTGTTACCTTCTCCCCATTCGCCAGTGTTGTCTCAAAACATTGTGCTAACACTGCTCCAAAACCATCTTTGCACCTGTCTGTGGTCAGTATGAAGGGCGTACTGTCGAACTTAGGCGCTCTCAGTACTGGTTCCAACGTCAACACTTGTTTCAGTCTTAGGAATGCCCTCGTTTGCCTGGCTGTCCAGTACCACTCTAACAACCTGTCTCGTAGGTACTGTTTGTGCCTCCTTTTGCTCGTTTTTGCATCTGGTGTTGGTAGGTCAAGGTTCCATTGCAGATCTGTCAGGGGTGCTGCTATCCTGGCATAATCCTTGACTAATGATCGGAAATACCCTGTTAGCCCTAAGAATCTCATCAATTCTAATAGCGACTTGGGTATTGGCCACTTAGCGACTGCCTCCAGTTTTGCTATGTCTGGTCTGATTCCATCCCGACCTACTCTCACCCCTCCAAACACCACCTCTGACATGAACAATTGCAACTTTTGTGGCAACAATGACACACCCATTTCTCAACACCTAACGAGAAACACGCATAGTCATCCTAGTAGCTCCTGGAATTCATCTCCCGCTATCCTGTTGTCATCTACAAACATTTCAAGGCCTATTTGTACTGCTAGGTCCTTAAATGTGATCACTGTCATATCTGAAAAGCAAGACGGTGAGCCAAGTATGTAACCCCATAGGCATGTGTTGATAGCACTGATAGCCTCTGCCTTCTGTGTAGATGCATAAGTATGGTTGATGTCTTCGTCAACCTTGATTGTGTAGAAGCCTGAGGCTAAGTCCATGACACACACATACTGATGACCTGCCAGCCACTGTTGCTTTGCCCTGATATCACCTTGGGGCATTGGCACAACCTTCGATATTTTGTTGAGTTCATGGAAGTTCTGGCAAATGCACCATTTTGGTTTCTTTTCTTGGCCTTCACTCTTTACCTGGCTTGGACCCTGCCCTAGTCCAGCACTGTCTAGTCTAGCACTGTCCCTGCACTGCTCTTCGATGATTTTCCTGATCTCTTCCATTGTGAGACCTGGTGCCCCATGTGCTTTCTGTGCCAGTACTGTTGGGTGTACTGCTTGCACCTCATCCAATCTGATGTCACGTAGGATCCCTGCCTCGTTAAACTCGTCTAGCACTGGTAAGTACCACTCTTTCTGGGCTTGTGTGAGCGGTTTTTGGTTGACTTTCAGTTGAAATTTGGCGTCCCTAGGGATGTTCAACTGAAACTTTATGAACAAGACCGGTTTCACTTCCTTCACCAACAGTGTGAAGGTATCTGCAAACTCTGTGACCATCTCCTGTACTTGTCTCATTTTATCTGGCGGAAGTGGTCCACATTTGATCACCTTCAGTATTGCCTGCACCTCGGTGGGTAGAAGGGGCCCTTTTCCATGAGTCTTGTTAGAACCTTCCTCGTCTCTTCCTCTCTCAATGAGCCCACATCGCACCCCGCTGTCATGTCCTCTCTGTCCTCTGTCTCCTCCACTTCCCCTGCTGTTACTTGCCTCACATCTACTTCTGCCTTCTCTTCCCTTTCTCTGGCCATTACCCTCGCACCTTTGTCCTCTGTCGCCGATGTAGGGACTCTTGTGGGTAGGACATGGTTTGGCATTTCCTGATGGTTGGCAACTTCCATGTAGCCTCCTTTGTGTGGTAGTCATATTGAGTCTCTACCGTAATCGTGAACTGCCTTCATTTGGGCCAATAACAGTTTCCCAATCAGCATTCTCCACAAACCCCCACTCAGGAACACTTCAAAAGTCGTCTCCATGCTTGTCGATTCCCATTGCAAGATGCCTGACCACATTCCCATCGACCTACCAGCGACCCATCTGCCATCCTCAAGACCTGCTTAGATGGTTTTAGTTCTTTCAACCATCCTTTCACCCTGTCGTACACTGCTGTATCCAGAGCATTTATCATTGCTCCATTGTCCACTATTGCCAGGAACCTGACCCTCTCTCCTTTAGGTCCCTCTAGGCTCAGAACTGCCATGAACAGGTGGCCGACTTGCAGCTTGACTGGCTGACCCATCATGTCCAATGCATACATGTCAGTTACTGTATTCCCAGTGTTGTGTACTTTACTCGTGTGCAATGCATCCTGACTTTCCTCCACTTCATCCTCCTGTATGTCTGCTACCTCCGCTGCTGGTTCGCCCTGAGTGAACTCTCCCTGGTTTGTTGGCCACCAATCCTTCTGAGATGGATGCTTCCTTGGGGCTGTCGACTGTCCATCGCTCTTTGCAGCCCCTAGAAGTTTCCCTCTGTCATCCATTCCCAGTGATCTCCTCGATTTTTGTCTACTTCTACATTCCTCCCCTGCCAACCTTCTTTGGCATTTACCATATACACCTGTGGGGCATCTGCTTCAGCGCTGACTTCGACCTGGTGAGGGCTTGGCCAGACATATTGTACCAGTATCAGGTTGGACCTTAGCTGTGCTGCCTGTCAGAGCATGCCTGCCACCATTTGTCACCACCTGGATTTGTGTGGGCACAGTATCTCTTTGGCTGTGCATGTGCCCCCTATGTGTGGTGGGTCTGTGACCATGCTGCACATGAAGCACTCCCCCAATCCTATTGCTGCTGTTCCCAGTTTTAGTGGGTACAGTCATTCCAAAGCTGGTGTTGTCCCTTCTCCAAAGGATCTATGCCATGCTGTGATGTCCATCTCATACTGCCTCCTCCCTGCCTCCGTATTTGCTCGATGAGGCATGGACGTAGCCTTCTCTAGAATTTGGGCTCGAGTTAATGGAACTTGTGGGATTACTATGTTCCTGTTGGCCCTGCTTGATATTGCATTTGTTCTTGGGTACTGGTTCCCATACCCCTGCACCATACCTTCTCCCATTGGGCATACCATTGCCCTCATTTGGTAGTTCTGTGTGGCATTTCAGATCATGAGTTGCCCAATTTGCTGGCAGAGTTCCATGACCTCATTTCGTAGCTCCTGCTCTCCCTTCCTAGCTTCCCTCGTTCTCAGCATCTTCTTCATCTTCGCTTTCCTCACTGCCTCCACAAACTCATCCCAACTGTTGTACTCTTCCTCCAGTTCATTTCTCAATGCTGCTGGGGCTTCTTCCACTGCATATTCGATTAACCTTCCTTCTGTGTCTCCCATACTCAACGCTAACCTCATTATTTTCCTTGCCCACATGACATACCCATAGTCACCTCCCATTTCTGTTTCCACCCAACTTCCGATTTCTTCTTCATCTAGCCTCAGTGCTCTGATATGCTCACATTGTTGTGTCCTCGTCCACTTGGGCCTTCTTGTTGGTGGCCATCTTTTGAGGAATGTGGCCTTTAACATTGCCATGTCCACCTTGTCTTCCAATGGCAAGTTTGTGAACCATTCATCCACATAACTTCCTGCTGCTAACTGTAAACCAAATCGGTCGACTTTCATCCTCTCTGTCCATGATGATGGGAGAGATAGTTGGAACTCTGTGATCCAATCTGCTGGCTCTTCCTTGCTCGAGTAGTCTCCCCAGAAGAGTGGTATGACTTTAGCAGTTTCATTGATGTTTATGATCTGATACAACATCATGGAGTTGGCCAGAGCTGTCCTGCTTGGTCTAGATGGTGTTGTAGGCTGGTTCCTTCTTCCTGAGGTTGTCGTTTCTCCCAGTCTTTGCTCTAGGTCTTCCTCCTCTTGTTTGAGTGAGGATGGGAAGCAGGCAGGTCATAAATGGTATGACTGTGTGGTGGCTGCTGCACTCGTGCTTCTTGCTTGGGCTTTAGCCCAAGTGTGGCCTGCTGTGGTACCTGTAGGTCTTCGTGGTGTAAACAGCTCGAATTCTTCATCTGCTGCCAATGACAACATAGTACCACTTTCTGTGATTCCTGTACTGCTGCCTGCCTCTACCCTGCTGTTTCTCCTATATGTGCCTCTTATCCTTGCTACCTCCTGTAATGTAGATGACTCCAGATGTGCTTCCATTGCTGGGGTTCATTGTCCCCTCTTGTCACCAGATGGACTAGCCAGAACTGCTGCTGATGCCTGATGCCTGACTGGTACAAGCAACCTTGCTTACTAATCTACGCTCTCGTGCTCACTAACCCCTCTCTCTGCTGGGACCCCTGGCACTCCCTGCACCTATCTCCCTGCTCTCACCTCTGACCTCCTTTCCCACACTCCCCACTCCACCACATACAAAATGGACAGTGAAGATGAGAAGTCTGCTCATTGCCCTGCACCTTTGACCAAGCCTTGAGACCATGCTCTAAGCCTCCCACATAAGCCACTGCACTGCCAGCACAAACCAAACCACTAAACTCTGAGAGAAATGAGGGGGGGGGGCTTCAAGCCCAAGCTACAAGGTGGGGATACAGAGCTCAGCATGAAACCTTCACACTGAGGGTGTCCACTCAAAAATGCAGCTTCTTGATCTGGGGGGGACTCACTTGAAGCCATGCAAGGACAAGGGGGAGAACAAGGGTGGTGGCTCATGAAACAACATGCATATTCCTGGGAGTGTCTTCTTGCATGAGACTGAGAGCACCCACCAGGACAGTATTTAGGGGAAACACCTGAGCCTGAGTACAAGTGCCTGCCCTCTTGAAGGCACTGGGGAACCTTCTAACCAGTCACCAGGCTGCTGTTCTGGTATAGAACCAGCCAAGGCCCACCAATAACACAGGGGGTCTGTGAAACCATTATGACAGGCCAAGAGCACATGCCAGCAACTTGACAAGGGCACAAGCTGCTTGAAGCAGGCTTGTGACTGGGGGATGAATCCTTTTTAGCTTGCAAAGAGGGGCACAGGATCTTGAGGGACTGCTTGATGACCACCAGCTTAAATTTCATCCAGTTCCCTTCAGCAGGCTCAACAGGACATGCCCAGTATGGCATTACTTCTGAGGGGCACCTAACAGTACCATTGCTATGAACAAAGGGTCTCCAAGAACTCCCTGGGCCCTACAGCACTTATATATGTCTTCAAGGTACTCAGGGAGCTGCCAAGGCTCTCCCAAGAATTGCAGCCAGTACAAGAGGCAGTGCTGCAACTTCCTTGAATATACCCTCCATATTATCCAAAACAAATAGAGGGCACTGAACACAGCTAATATATTATTTGAGGTCTAGAAAAAAAAAATCTTCGAGGGATTATACATATGACTTTCAGTGACAGAAAATGGCTGCAGGCAGCAGTGAATGATGGCAGGAGATGGGCCAATAGATGGAGTGGTTATGAATGAGCCTACAAGATCAAAACATGATGCAAAAAGACAAAAAATGCATTCTTGGTTGCCTGGTGCGACTTCGAACACCTAACCAGGGTATTGCAGCCTCGCTCGACTACAAAAACATGAAGGAAAAACAATGGGAGAAACGTCGGGGGGGGGGGAATTTGGCAGCTTGATTGGTCTTGGGCCTCAGAGGGGTTGCTGGGGAGCACGTGCACAAAAATGCGAATATCTCAGGAACGGCTGAGTGTATCAAATAGCGGTATATACTGCCAGGTAGCTTTCGCCCAGCATTACGCACATTCCAAAACTCGAAAGAGCCGGTGGAGAAACAAAACAGATATAAGCCACAGAGTAGCGCTACCCTGTGTGAGCAAGAAAAATGTAATAACTCGAGAACGACGCACGCGAACGTTGAGTTTTCGGTATCCTTCGGTAGGTCTCGTCGAGCAGAGTTGGCTCCCAAAAATTCGAGAGATCCGGCGCGTGGTTGGGCGAGATGTGTGCAAAACACGAGAGGAGGGGGAGGACAATGGGGTACTGGTGAACAACGGCTGAGCGCGGCGCTACGAAACGCAGGGAAACGATAGAGTGGAATGTGGAGAACACGAAGAAAAAGGAGCTGGGGGAATACGCACACCCAGTCCGAAGATATTCCAAAATTCGTCCTCCAAGGCCGTTCTCCAGTAAGTGGCCTATATCTCCGGAACGACAGCAGCGATGGCATCACAAAAAGCACCACAGGAAAGCTCTCTTCGAGTAGAGCTAGAATCCTGATTTGCGAGAGGGCCGGACGCGCCGTCGTCGAGATATCACGTGTGGAAAATGAGGGGAGGAGCAGGGGACAACCAAAAAAAAAAAAGGTCAATATAGACCCCAGCTTGTGCGATTTTGCCACACCGGTCCTCAGCACCACTGGCCGTCCAGGACAGCCATTGTGCACATGCAAGCGTGAGAAATTAAATACCATGATGCTCAGTGCATGTGGCCGTCCTGGACGGCCATGTGCAGTTTCACAGCGTGAGAAAATTATGCCTCGTCCTAGACGGCCACACACGTGTACGAGAGCGTGAGGAAATAAATTACCAGGTCCTCAGCACCAGTGGCCGTCCTGGATGCCCATGTGCCATTTACCAGTGTAAGCAATTTGCCTATAACCAGGTGGCCACACATATATTGTACAAGAGCATGAGAAAATAATGGTACTAGGCCCTTGGTGCCAGTGGTGTAGAAAAGGGCTGTAGGCAGCCTCAGTAGTGACTCAACTACTGTATATTAGATGTACCTGTAGGCAGCTACAGGCTATCAGCACTTCAGGTAACCCTTTTCTGTAAGCATTTAGGCTGAATAGTTTCTCCAAACCATTCAAGCTAAATGCCTCTTGGACCAAGGTCATCCCAGGGACATCCATTCATGTCCCAGGGCAAAGCATGTTTCTAGGCACTGGATTAGATGGGATTTCCCATGTTCCCTGCCCTGGGATTTGCAATACTTTGGGACATCCCATTGTTGCCTTAGGTGTCTGGGGTCCCTTGCCCAAACAGTGCAGCCATATTAGCATTACAAATCTTGCTTCTGAGAGGAACATTTCTATCATGATCAGGCACCATCATGTCCATAATATACATGTGAAGCTACAAAAGAAATTTGGCAAGCCATACCTTGGAATGCCCTCCACAACCATCACCAGGAAGTAACATACATCCAATTCCACATGTGAAGATTAGTATATGAGAAGCAAGCAAGCAGCTGGATATAGATTTGAACACAACAAGATGGTTTATGGTAATGTAGTGCAGTGGAGTAGCATGTGGGCCACCAAATGTCAAGTATGTATACCAGTCCACTCACTACATCAGAATGATTAATTACTCTCTAACAGAGAATGCCCATGGTCAGACACTGATTGGCTTGATTTCACTACTACATATGATTGCCATTTCACCCTATATTCTGTATCCTCCATTCTGGTGCTCCCATTCTGAGACATCCCATATACACCATTGAAAGCAAATGGGATGTCACATGGCAGCCTCCAAGGCTACTATGGGACATCCCATCTACATCTTTGAAGGCAAAGTGGGATGTCCCATGACAGCCTCACAGGCTATGGTAGGAAATCCCACTGGCAAATGGGATGTCCCATGGCAGCCTCAGAGGCTATTATGGGACATCCCATCTACATTTCTGAAGGCAAGTGGGATGTCCCACTACAGCCTCAGAGGCTATGGTGGGACATCCCACCAGCAAATGGGATGTCCCATGGCAGCCTCAGAGGCTATTATGGGACATCCCATGCACATCTCTGAAGGCAAGTGGGATGTCCCATGACAGCCTCAGAGGCTCTGGTGGGACATCCCACCAGCACATGGGATGTCCCATGGCAGCCTCAGAGGCTATTATGGGACATCCCATGCACATCTCTGAAGGCAAGTGGGATGTCCCATGACAGCCTCAGAGGCTCTGGTGGGACATCCCACCAGCACATGGGATGTCCCATGGCAGCCTCAGAGGCTATTATGGGACATCCCATGCACATCTCTGAAGGCAAGTGGGATGTCCCATGACAGCCTCAGAGGCTATGGTGGGCCATCCCACCAGCACATGGTATGTCCCATGCTAGCCTCAGAGGGTTCCCACCCTCCCCTATCCTCACCCACTGTGTAGTCTGACCCATCTGATCACCCCATGCTTCCCCCTAGTGCTCTCCAACCACTCCAAACACCCACTCACACTCTCAAATAATTACCAGAAGTATAACATATTTAATTAGGGAATACAGACAGGTACTTGATTAGCAAATGATAGTAGTGTCTGCATTCTGGACTACCAAAAGTGAAGTGTAATTGATTAGCAAATGTATGGCATCCCACTTTGTTGGAGACCAAAGTGTAGTGTGCAGTTGATTAGCAAGTATTCAGTAGTCCACTCTTGGACTACCAAAGTGTAGTGAAATTAATTAGTGAATGTGTAGCAGTGTCCAGATTTTCAACTACCATGACTAGCAAATGGGTACTAGTCCCTACCAAGTGAAGTGGAGTTGTGTGGTAGTAGTGTTGACCACCAAAGGTGTAGTGTAGTGGATTAGCAAATGTATACTTGTGTTGACAAACATAAAGTGTAGTGTAGTTGATTAGCAAATGCATGCTTGCATTGACGAACAAAAGTGTAGTGAAATTGATTAGCAAATGTGTGGTAGTGTTGACAAGCAAAAATGTAGTGTAGTTGAATTAGTGGGTGTGTGGTCATGTTGACTGCCAGAAGTGTGGTGTGGTTATTTAAGAAATGCATGGTAGTGTTGGCTATCAGAGGTGTGGTGTACTTGACTATCAAATGTGCAGTAGCAGTGTTGACAAACAAGAATGTTGATTGGCAAATGTGTGGTAGCAATAACAAAATTGTAGTGTAGTTGATTAGCAAAAGTGTACTAGCATTGGGTATCAAAGGTGTAGTGTACTTGATTAGCAAATGTGCAGTAGGGTTGACTACCCAAAGTGTAGTGTACTTGACCAGCAAATGTGCAGAAGTGCTGACAAACAAATGTGTGGTAGTGTTGACTGACAAAGGTTGATTAGCAAGTGAGCAGTGGTGTTGTCTAGTGTTTCATTATTATTGTGTTGTGTACATTTTTGATTACCAAAAGTGTAGCAAAGTCTGCTTTTTTGACTACCAACTAAGTGCAATGTGCAATGTTTATAGTTTTTGATTAGTGAAGTGTTGGGTACACTTTTGATTACCAAAAGTGTAGTATCTATTAGTGTGTGAGTGAAGTGCGGTGTGCACTGTTGATTACCAACACTGTAATAAACTTTGCATTTTTGACTGCCCAAGATGCACAGTGTTTATTAGGGTTTAATTAGTGAAGTGTAGTAAACTTTGCATTTTTGGATACAGAATGAGTTCAGTGTTTATTAGTGTTTGATTAGTGAAGTGATGTGTACACTGTTGATTACCAAAGGTGTTGTAAACTTCACATCTCTGACTACCTAAGATGTGAGTAGTGTCTATTAGTGTTTGATTAGTGAAGGGGTGTGTACACTTTTGATTGCCAAAAGTGTTGTAAAAGTCTGCATTCCTGACTACCTAATAAGTGTAGTGTTTATTGGTATCTCATTAGTGTGGTGGTGTGTGCAGTTTTGATTATCAAAAGTGTAGTAAAGTCCACTTTTTTGACTACCAACTAAGTGTACTGTTTATTAATGTTTCATTGGTGTTGAGGTGTGTACAATTTTGATTACCAAAAGTGTAGTAAAGTCCACATTTTTGACTACCAACTATATGTAGTGTTTATTAGTATTTCATTAGTGTTGTGGTGTGTACAATTTTGATTACCAGAAGTGTAGTAAACTCTGCTTTTTTGACTACCAACTAAGTGTAGTGTTTGGTAGTGTTTCATTAGGGTTGTGTTGTGTACACTTTTGATTACCAAAAGTGTAGTGAAGTCCGCTTTTTTTACTACCAACTGAGTGTAGTGTTTATTAGCATTTCATTAGTGTAGTGGTGTGTACACTTTTGCTTACCAGAAGTGTAGTAAATTCCACTTTTTTGACTACCATCTAAGTATAGTGTTTTCATTAGTGTTCTACTAGGGATTTCCTAATCAATTTTCGCATTTTTGACTACCAACAAAAGTGTACCTTTGATTACCAACATTGTAGTAAACTTACATATTTCATTGGCAAATCCAAAGAGATATGCTGCCATGAATGACTCACAGTAGGCCTTCATACAGAAAAGTGAATATCTCTTGAACCACTGAGCATATCATCATAATGTAGATGTCACCAGGTAGCTATGAATGGGTAGCACCAGCCTGCAAAAAACTGAAAGTCCCGGCGCAAAAATCCGTGAGATACATGGTCCTGACCTCCCCCACCCTGCTTAGACACAAAAATCCAAGTAAGTTTGGAACTGTGAATGCGCACACTATTTCTTGTATATCATCCGGTAGGGTTCATCTAGGAGAGTCACGCATGAGAAAAGCGAATGATTTATACTGGAATTGCATGAGTTACGCACCAAACACGGTACGGGGTTGGAGGGAGGACATGTGCTGATGCACAACGGCTCAGCACAACACTACAAAAGCAGAGGGAATTGGGAGAGGGGACTATCCAGAGGATGGAGAAAAAGAGTTTGAGGCGATAGGTGCACACATTCTTGAGATATCCATAAAACCGTCCTAATATGCCTATATCCACAAAAATGGCCATAACTCCTGAACGGCAGCAGCGACAGCAATACAAAAGGTATTGTTCAAAAGCTCTCGTCGAGTAGATCTAGAATCCAAGTTTGCGAGAGGGTAGACGCGTCGGTGGTAGAGATATCGCGTGAGCAGTGTTGGGGGAGGAGGAGGGGTAGGGGGCCGACAGTGAAGGGCTGAGCGCTATGATACAAAACACAGGGAACCGGTAGAGTGAAGTTTAGGGAGCATAAAGAAAAAGGAATCGACTCAATAGGTGTTCCTGCTTGCGAGAAATCCTCTAAATTGTCCAAATATGCCTCTATCCACAAAAACGGCTATATCTCTATAACGGTGGCAGCGACTGCAATGCGAAACATACCGTTTGAAAGGTCTCGTCGAGGAGAATCAGAATCCAAATTTACGAGAGGCTTGACGCGTCGGTGGTTGAGATATCGCGCTCCAAACGCCAGAGGTAGGGGGAAAGGGTGTATCCAAGCCCAAAAATATTCATTAAGCACACATAATACAGAATAAAAAGCACTCCAAGGTGTTATACCGTCCAAGTATAGGCCTAGTATGCCCTCCGAGAGTGCTGCTGGGTGTTCGACTGTGCCTGCAACGTGTGACCTCCTCGAGTGGGAGCTGTAGTGTCACATACATAAGCAGTCACATGTGCACTAACGACGCCAAAGTGTACACTTGCTTAGTAACCAGGGGGTGCCCCACAAGCCTGGGCCTTCCCCACACTGTGGCTGTGTCATAGCTTCCTCTCTCCGCTTTTTTGATTATGTAAGCAAAAAAGCGGACTCATGGGCTTTATTTCTGCCTCACCACACTTCCTCCATGCATTGTAACATGCTCTAATGTATCCAAATACATCTGGAACATGTTCCCCCTTAGATAGACACACACATATGATACAAACTAGGCCATTAAATGGGTGTAAATATTCATAGGGGTAAAAATGCGAAATCTGTTCCCTATGTTGCAGTTCTTTACATATCATCATGAAAATTTCAGCCCAGGCCCCACTGATATTCTCCTACAACCTATCAACATCACTAATCCACAGAGGCATCCCTTCTTGAGTTATGATCAGGTCTCCCCCTCCTCCTGCAGACTTGTATCCTGCAACCTGGTGTGAATTCCAATGGCCTGGGAGCAGGGATGGTGCATGGTATAAGGTCCATGCAAAACCATTTTGGTGGTTTAGATGACAGATGAGGTGTTGGTTCACTTTTTCACCTTTTTCTTCAGATGGGAATCACACATCAGCCACATTAATAACTTCTATTTTAATTGCTGGGGAGGGTGCCAGCAATGTATATCTAGCCATGTACAAGGTTTCAACTCCATCCAATAAGTATTGCATGTGCTAGAAGGCAGCCGAGTTTTTTGGACCGTGGGAAAGTGGCCGAAGATTTTAGGAGACTTGCAAAACATATCAAAAACTCACCATAGCACAACACACAGCAACTCTGCTGCCCTCATAATTTGGGGAATGCATATTAGGCCATGTCTGATTATACTTCCACCAGTAATTGGATCATACAATCCTTCCAAGTGTCACAGGTGTAAAATGGATGTGAGGTGTCTAGCAAATACTTGCTGCAAGATTCAACCTCACTGTTGGGACATTCTTGGTCTTGTCAGTGACTGACAAGTTTCTCAGAAAACATTCCTCTGTTGTCGACCTCTTATATAACAGACTCCCCATGCAATGCAAGCAATGTGGATTAAGGTTCAGTGATGATCTCTCCGGTAAGAAGCGGATGGACGATCATTTGGACATGCACTTCAGGCAGAACAGTGGGGTCAGACAAAATGTTGGCCGCAGACACAGCAGATGTTGGTTCATTAGTCTGGAGGTATGTATTCGGAATTTCGGCTGTCTGGAACACCAGCTCAACAGATGTCTAGGGTTGGACCAGGGAAGGTATGGTTGATGTGAAAGACAAGGGGCGGGTCGATGACCGCAGTCCCTTTCTAAGAAACCTGTGGACGCAGCACAGCGAGATGCAGAGCTTCGTGCTCAATTTGTTGTGGTTCAGCCTGGTCATAAGGCCAAGTCAATATATTGTCTGATATGTAAGGAGACCATGAAGTCCAAATTCCTGGAAGATGACGAAGATTGCGTGTGGAGAGATGCAGTTAGAAAGGATGACAAGGTGTGTGCACATCCTTTCCGCTCGTCAACCCTTGTTGCTTACTTCGTATGTAGATCTATCATGCTACGTGTCATTCTGGGGCAGTGACTTCGACACTTAGTTTGGCTGCTCGTCTGCGCAATGACGGGTCCAGCCGTAGTCGGTCTCGAACTCCTGAGGTGTCTGCATTACGTTCTAGTCATCAGCAAGTCTGCAAAATGCTATTTCTACTATTTTTATACTATTCTGCACTACTTACAGCTTTTTCACACTTTTCATACTTGTTGCACTATTTATCGAAGTCGTGAAAGTAAACACCGCCGCCGTAGTCAGATAGTCAAAATAGTCAAAACAACTATAGTCAAGATGTGATTAAAGGAGGTACTTTGTCAGGGCTACCACTGTGCGCCGCAGGTACCATATGCCAATGCGAAGGCCCCCCCAAATAATGAGTGATAGAACAAAATAAACAACAAAAGTCGTCACTGTGTCCGCGGAGGGGACATGGAGGGACGGGAAGGGCGGCGCATCCGTTTCTAACGTTTGTGACCCAACGTCTGTCGGTGCGTCACGAACTACGAATACATAATGTTTAAAACGTGCAGATGGATGGAAATATGTACCGCCGGGAGTCCCTCCAATTGCAGTGTGAGTGGTACCGGTTCCATCGTGATGGTTCGTGACTCCGTGCCCTTCACCGTTAGTTTCACCGCAGTCTATTACTTGTTTATCTCTGAAAAACACATTGATGAAAAATACGTACCGTTCATCTGGTGCTAATGACTGGTTGTAGAATGTTGTTTGAACCATATTCTGTAAATTGAGTTGGCGGAGGGGCGGGATATGCACAGCAATACGTTAGGTGAGTCGGACTTCACGCGCCATAACTGGCGGCTAGGACGCAATTTCGAACGCATGATGGTCAGCAAATTTATTCACATAGTAAAACTGAAACTTGTCATATGATTCATTAGGCTTGATGCTCGCTGGGTCAAGACCTTGGGCATTGCGTGTACGAACCACCCACATCCCTGTATTATTTGGGCCATCTCCTACATGATCAAACCAGCGTATGATCGCACAAGGATACTCCATACCCAGGTGCTTGAACGAAAAAAAAAACATAGGACATCTTCTGGATCGCGATCGTCATGTTGAAGCTGCAATTGAAGAAAACGCCGCAAGATATCGTGGAACTGGGGTATGTTAAGTTCAATTGCTAAGTCCCTCGTATTCCTCGCACACAGACGTTCTGTGATTTATCGATTAGAATTCATACACATAAAACTATGAACAAAGGCATACGGTAGGTCCGGGCCAATGATACACGGGCCTCGACTGACATTGGAGAGTCGTCCGTATCGCCTGGGTCTTCTTCAAAACTTGCTGTGAATTCCTCAGCATCGCCTTCGCAGTCTTGCTTGTTAATGCATCGCAGTCGGTCTCATGTTGTCGGGGTAACGAAAACGTAGGGACTACTCCAGCGTTGTGGAAGACTCCACGATGCGAGTGAAAGCTTGCAAGTGCGTCCTCGATTGCGATAAGTGTTGGTTCAGTGATAAATTTTCTATGGACGAGGTAGCAAAACTCGAGAAAGGCAGAAAATGTGAGGATGACTTCCGCTGGGACATAGCCTTCAATGGCTGCAATATACACCTGTGGGAAACCGGTCAATTGTAATGCATCATTGAAAAAAGACAATAAACAAACCTTCATAAGACCTTTGGAATCATCGCCATCCACTGTTTGAAGTGTCGGCCTTGAGGGAGACGTCGCAGCCCAGTGAATGGGGCGACAGCTGCAATCCTGGTATTCAAGAAGGTCAGTGAGTGATAACGGAGGTCAGACAACACACCTTCGATCAATATCATCCAGTATTTTCTCTGCAGCGCTGGGAGAGTAGCCTGCCCGTTGAGAAGGCAAGGTGCAGTCGCTGACCTTAATATGTTGGCAGGTGTGGCGGAGACACGGAGCCAATGAAATCTCCCAGCCACGTCAGTTCTTGTTTTCGACTGTTTGATACGAGAGTCTGCTACTAACTGAGTCAACCTTGTTTTGGCTGAACCTCACCCGGGACTCTCTCAGTGCCCGGGAGGGTCCAAACAACATGGACGAACTCCAACATTGGGTTAATCATGTCTCAATTGAGAAGACGCCATGATCTCATGGTATACGTCCTCCCCCAAACTCTGCCGTCCCTTGACGACTACCCTCGTCAGCTCCAACCCAGGCCCAGAGGTACGTACTACACTGTCAAGTAGGATCAGTCATTCTCAATGCCTCCAATCAGAGAAAGATGTTGGTGCCAACCTACTATACGGATGCTGAAGAATTAGAAGACCAACCAGTCTCCCCCATCAAAGTTGTAGGTCATGAAGATTTCAGGGTATGTAGCATGATGTGATTCGACGATTGCCTTTTGTATTACTTCTAGGTGGCCACAGGTATGGATTACGATGCAGAGAGTGATAATGAATTCGATCAGCCCATCTATGAGGAGACGCAGGCTGGTTTGAAGCGCAAGCAATCGGATCGTGATGACGATGGCTGTGTCACTTCGTCCGAGGTTGAGGACTTCAATGATGGATATGAGGATCACAATTTGCACTTTCGTATGTGGCCTGCTGAGGATGCGTGCGTCAAGAGTTTTTTTATTTACTTGAACTGTACATTGATTTTTTTGGAATCGCAGACCAATGATGGAAAGAAAGTAAAGGTCGACAAGGATGCGGACCAAGAATTGGGATAAGCATCTTCAATGACGACCAAGGGGATTCGTCCTGAGATGCCGATGTTCACTATTGTATTGTTCAAAACATTATCTTCCTTGTTGCTTGACTCATGCCTCCTTGGGCAGGCATCTCAACGACTTTGTCAGTGGCACAGCAACTTTGGATCCACCGTAATTACTGTCGTTTCTCACTTTCTGGTTTCGGATTTAAATTCTGCTGTGCCGTCTCTCCCCGAGGTCCGGTCAAAGTGTTCTAAGCTGTTGTTACGCTAAGACCGAAGTCTGTAACGTAGTTCTAGCCCAAGTAGTCGTTCTACGATGCAACGATCGTAACCTTCTGTCTGAAGGATTTGTTCGTAGTTCAGAATGAGAGCTGGGGAGCTCAAGTTCGAAGTTCTGAGGAACTAGCCTGTAGATTGGGCAGCTCTAGTCTGAGGGTCTACTCTAGACTAGAGGCAACTATATATAGTACAGAGGGAGAGGCCTCGAGGCGACCTCATGTAGCTAAGGGATAAAGGCCATTGGCCAGGGTCCCACATGTGTTGTACATGTGTAAAGAGAAGATACCGCTATTGGTGGAACCAAAGCATGAGTCAAAGGAACAAGAAAGAAATGCATAGAACGAGATCAACAGGACCAAGCAGTCATAAAGGGAAAGAAAGTCCCATGTCAAGGCGTGAATCGTAACATTACCCCCTTTGTATGGGGGAGATCACCGGTCTTCCACCTTTCAGAGATGGGTTTTGCCATAAGGTTCGCCAGTCATGTTGGCAATAGCATCGTCGTCGAAATCGAAATCATTGTCACGAGGGTCATAGTCGCTTTCTTCAGTGACAAGGGTCTGTTCTTCCTCAATGACAGGGACGGAGAAACGTTCCTCAAGGGAACGGTGGCGGGCAGGACAGTTCGCCTGGGTATGACCAGGGGGATTCATCCCACAAATGGGACATTCATAAGCGGGGCAGTTCACTCGGATATGTCCGAGTCGGTGGCAAACAAAGCAAGTTTCCCCATACAAGGGGTGAGAGCGGGGGAGCACACCAAGTGTGGTGTCTACAGCAGTAGGGGGGTTCCGGGAGCCAGAGGGGTGATGGGCCTCCTCGGTCTGACTGAGGAGGTCAGCGACCTGTTCTCCAGAGAGGCCAAACGCCTCCTGGGGGTCGACCATATTTGGCGACGTGGACGAGGACAGGGAGGGCGGGGACAGGCAGCAGGCACGGGGTCTAACCCTTCGTGGGGAGGGTGAGGACTGTGGAGAGTGGGACGATGACGACGATGACGAGTTTCTATACTGAGACAGGGGGCGAGCAGTGATTGGGGCCGCACGCTGGCAGACGTTATGGATGAGGTCTGCCCCTCCAAGGACATCAAAGAGGCGGAGGATCAACGGGATCTGTTCCCTCGAGATTTCTTCGAGGATGGTTCGGGTAAAGCTAAGACGGGGGCCCTGTCTTTCGACGTAGGGAGCGACATTCTCAATCCTAAAGCCCTGAAGGGCGATGCGATATATCAGGTCGAGAGGGGAGTCAGTGTCAACCTCCCACATTACAGGGTTGTAAGAGGAGGGGTCGGCAAGGAACACCTGGTAGGTGTTAAGCATGCCTTCTTCAGCAGGGACACGCAAGTGGCGGGTGAAGGGAGCAGGGCGGCGAGTAGCCGGGGAAACACGACGAGCGACGGGAGCAGAGGAGCGGCGAGGAGGCATGATTGTGACAAGAGAGACGTTTCTAGTTGTTTGAGTGGGAGGAGGTTTCTGGGGAGGGAAGTCTCTCGGGAAGCGCCTCTTATAGGCAAACAGGGTGTCTGCTGCGTGTTCAAGGTGTTTGGGACTTTGCCACGAGTTTTCGGAGGAAGGGTAACCCTTCCATTTGATGAGGAACGCATGTCCTCGGCCCAACCGTTTATGTCCAACGATTGCTTCGACCTCGTACTCTTCTTCTTCGTTTATGATATCAGGAGGTGGAGATGGGAAGTTCGGTCCGTGTACGGTGTTTTCGCGATAGGGCGATAAGAGGCATGCATGGAACACGTTGTGTATCTTCCATCGTGCGGGGATATTGAGGCGATATGTGATGGGGGAAAGGACTTCCGAGACAACAAAGGGTCCTTCCCGTTTTGGCGCAAACTTTCTATTTTCGTAGGAACACTTTAGGTTCCTAGCTTCTAACCACACCTTTTCTCCTTTCAGGAACGGGGTGAAGGGTTTTGAGAAGCGGTCTTTCATAGCTTTTCGTGCAAGGTCATGGGCCACAAGGGCTTCTTCTCGTGCCTTGTGGAGTGCAGCTATTCTTGTTTCGGCAGCTGGGAGTTTTGATTCGACAATAAGGGATGGCAAGGGTTTCGGTTCATACCCGTACATGAGGTAGAATGGAGATTGACCGGTGACGGAGTGGGGTCGGTGATTGTGAGCGAATTCTGCCATGGGTAAGTGTTGGACCCATGAGGACGGTTCATTCTGGCAGAAGATTCGAAGGTAGGTTTCAACCTCCTGGTTTACACGTTCAGTCTCCCCATCAGTCTGAGGGTGATAGGCGGTGGATAGCCCTAGGGAGTATCTGAGGAGTTTTGCCAGTTCTTTTGCAAACGCAGAGGCGAACTGTGGGCCTCGATCGGATATGATTTTGTCATACAGTCCGAATCTGGAGAAGTCCCTTTTGAAAAAGAGGGTTGCGATTTCGAGGGCAGAGGCAGTTTTTTGTGGTTGGGATAAGGATTACCCCCTTCGTAAGCCCATGGTCTACCACGACCAAAAGGGAATCATAGCCCCCGTTCGGTGGGAGGTCAGTGATGAGATCACAGGAGATCTGTTGGAAAGGTCTCGTTGCAGAGGATGAAATCAGGGGTGAGGGGCGGGGTGGTGGGGTGTGTGTTGACCTTATTTTGCTGACACACCGCACATCCTTCAACATATCTGCGAACGAACATAGCCATTCCTGGCCACCAGTACTCAGTAGAGAGTAGCTGTCTGGTTTTTAGGACTCCTGGGTGTCCAGCGGAGGGGTGATCGTGATGTCGGGCTACAATCTGTTGGCGGAGGTTAGGGTTGTTAGGGACATAGGCTCGTTCTTTGTAGAAGAGAATCCCCTCTTCAAAACGCCAGTCAGAGAGGTTTGACCTTGAATGGGAGGGGCATATCCACTCCTTCGATAGCCTGTAAGGCGGTGAGGACCACCGGGTCGGTGACAGACGACTCTGCAAGTTTTGAGGAGAGGGCAGTGTCGATAACGTTCACAAACAAAGTTTGCTGGTAGGAGTGTAACCCCTTCAGTTGTCAGTTTCTTCAGTAGTGACTGTGGTCGGGGCATCAGGAGAGTGCATCAGGTGCACAGAGCTCCTTTCCTGGTACATGTGTAAAGGAAAGGTCGAAGTCGGCTAGGTCAAGGAGCCAGTGTGCCTGGCGGCGGTTCAGGTTTCGGGGTTGTCGGAAGTAGGTCAAGTTCTTGTGATCGGTGAGAACCCGTACAGGGGTGGGGGTTCCTTGGAGGTAGTGTCTCCAGGTTTTGAGGGCACGAATAACCCCCAACAGTTCTCTGTCATATATATCGTAATTTCTCTCAGCAGGGTTGAACGACTGAGAAATGAACGCGCATGGTCGACATTGTCCATTCGAGTCCTCTTGCATGAGGACACCTCCCGTGGCATACTTGGAGGCATCGGTAGAAATTGCAAACAGTTTCGAGGGGTCGGGCATGAGTAAGACCGGTTCTTTCACGAAAATCCTTTTCAGGGTTTGGAAGGCAGTTTCAGCCTTTTTCGACCAATCCCAGGTTACATTCTTCTTCGTGAGATCGATGAGAGGTCGGGCGATGTCAGAATAGAATGGGACAAATCGATAGAAGTTTGCAAACCCTAAGAAAGATCTAACATCTTTGACCTTTGTGGGGGTTGGCCACTCTGCAATTCCTTGGACTTTAACGGGATCCATGGCGACGGTATCTTGTTTTATGATCATTCCGAGGTACTCCACCTCGGAGAGGTTGAAGTGGCACTTCTCCAACTTTAATGGCAGGGAGAGCTCCTTCATTCTTTGGAGGACTCGTAGAGTCCTGAGTCAGTGTTCTTCTGGGTCATTTGAGAAGATGAGAAGGTCATCCATGTATACAACCAGCCATCCTTCTGCGATGAGGTCTCGGAAGGAGTCGTTCATGAATCTTTGGAAGGTTGCGGGGGAGTTGCACAACCCAAAGAACATCACGGTTGGTTCAAAGAGTCCTTTGTGTGTGATGAACGCTGCCTTCCACTGGTCTCCTTCTTTGATCCGGACGTTGTTATATCCAGATCAGACATCCATCTTTGTGAAGATAGAGGCTCCCTTCAACTTGTCTACTAGATCGGATATCAACGGTAGGGGATAGGCGTCTCTGACCGTGTGCTTGTTTAGATATTGGTAGTCTTGGCACGGTCTTAGACTGCCATCCTTCTTTCCTACAAAGAAGAAGGGTGCTGCCTGGGGGGAGTTCGACGGTCTGATCTTCCCTTCTCGGAGGTTTTCTTCGACAAACTTCTCGGCAGCGAGTTGTTCGGAGGGTGTCAACGGGTAGGCTTTAGCCACTTTTGGCACAAAGTCCTCAACCAGGTTGATCGGATGGTCATAGGGTCGTATGGGGGGAAGGGTCCCATTGGAGGGTTTCTCGAACACCTGAGGCAAACTCCGCGAACTCTGGGGGAAGGACTGCCTTCGGTTTGTTTTTTTCTTCTTTTTGGGCAAGCTCTGTTGCCAGATTAAGTTTCCTCACCCATTTGTTGTTCGGGGCGATCAGGGTTGCAGCCTTCGCAAAACGGTTTATAAACATACAGTTGTATGCTCTAGTTGTGAAGGCATCTGGTTCTTCGTGGTCAAGATAGATGTTGACCCCTTTTCTTTCGAGGGGGTCGAGGAGGGATTCTTCAGGAAACTCCTCAGATGGAGGAGTAGGGATTCGGAGTGTAGCGACATTGGTTGACTCATCAATGGTCAATGTTCCGCTCCGCCAGTTTACAGTGGGGTTGTTTTTCTGTAACCATGGGATGCCAAGGATGGCATTCTCTGACCCACAGTTCATCACGTAGAATTTCTCTTTGTGGGTTATTCCTTGTATTTTGACAAACAAGGTGGAAGTGAACAGGATTCGTCCCTTTTCATTCGGGGATCCATCGGCGTTGGTGACCGAAACGGGTCTGGGGAGTCGTTCGGTGGGGAGTCTGTTCTTTCGGATGAACGTCCAGTCGATGCAGGATATTTCTGCCCCAGAATCTACTAGGGCGGTGGTGTTGATGACTTGTTCTCCAGTGGCTCTCGTAAAAACGGAAATAGGGATTTTCATAACTCTCTCGGGGAGAGAAGATACTTTTACAGGAGAAGCCACATACGAGATATAGTGTTCAGGGGTTCCAGGCGTCAACTCAGGTTCCCCATTTAAAAACCCTTTCCGAGGAATTTGGTCAACTTGACCAAGGCCACAGAGGCCTCATCTTCATCGTCAGAGTCTTCTTTCTTTACCTGCTTTACCTTTTTGCAGGGGTCTTGTTCTGGCTGGGGCAGTTTCGAGACATGTGTCCCTTTTCTCCGCACCCAAAGCACAAGCCATTTTTGAGATGGCGATCTCTTTCTTCTTTAGAGAGTTTAACCGCGTCAACATCCATAGCGTTGGGGTCTCTCTCTTCCTGTCGTTGGAATCGGGGTCGGGGGTAAGATTTTCCCTTTCCCTTGTTGTCAATCCTTCCAGTTATGGCACGAGCTTTTTGCCACTGGTTCTCGAAGTGCATGGCTTTTTCATACCATTCTTCAATCTTTGTTGGTACTTTGTCCATTCCGTAGATGCGGTGGACGAGTGCTGGTTTGAGTCCTGTGGCGAAGAATTCGACAAGGGTGGCATCTTCCTTAATACCACTGCGAGCAGCGGCAGTTCTGAATTCAGAGATGTACTCTTCAATCGACCCTTTCTGTTTCAGGGTCCTGATTTTGGCGATGGCAGCACCAGCAGTGTCGGCTGGGGTGAACGCTGCTTTGAAGTCTTTCTCGAAGTCTTTCATTGTCCCAAAACTGGGATTCTGTTTCTCCAGGGCCGCCTGGTAGAAAGTCATCGCCCATGCTTGGGCTACCCCCTTCTTCATGTGAGAGAGGGCATATGCGACACATTTATCGTCATTGTCGTAGACGTCCTGGTTGATTAACAGATATGCCTTGACTGAGTATAGCCAAGACATAGCTGGTTTCGTGGCTACCGTCATATTCAAACGGTGTGCCGATCTTCAGTTCGGTGGGTCGGGCTGGAGCGGTAGGGGCTCCACCCTTTGATCCAAGGCCAAGGCCAGATCCAGATCCTGACATAGTGAACGGGCTTCCGGGTTTGAGGCGAGGTTGAGAGGTGAGGGGATGGGGTGATCCTAAAGAGGATAGTACGTTCTGGAGAGTGTTCTGGAGGAAGCCGGTATCGTCCTCAGATGGTGAGGGGTTCGGGTCAGTCGGGGTGTGTGCTTCAACGGCACTATGTTCGGTGTCAGAGCTTGATGACTCTGGTTCAGGTTCATCGTGGTTCGAGTGGGCTTGCCCACAATCTGTTCTTCGAGGGAAAATGGTGTCTCGCTAAACAGCGGACAGTCGGGCACGACGGCCGGAATGTAGACTAGAGCTTTTGTTACACTAAGACCGAAGTCTGTAACATAGTTCTAGCCCAAGTAGTCGTTCTACGATGCAACGATCGTAACCTTCTGTCTGAAGGATTTGTTCAGTAGTTCAGAATGAGAGCTGGGGAGCTCAAGTTCGAAGTTCTGAGGAACTAGCCTGTAGATTGGGCAGCTCTAGTCTGAGGGTCTACTCTAGACTAGAGGCGACTATATATAGTACAGAGGGAGAGGCCTCGAGGCGACCTCATGTAGCTAAGGGATAAAGGCCATTGGCCAGGGTCCCACATGTGTTGTACATGTGTAAAGAGAAGATATCGCTATTGGTGGAACCAAAGCATGAGTCAAAGGAACAAGAAAGAAATGCATAGAACGAGATCAACAGGACCAAGCAGTCATAAAGGGAAAGAAAGTCCCATGTCAAGGCGTGAATCGTAACAGCTGTTGGACAAGTTGGCGTTTTCATATTCAGACCAAGAAACTCTCGACCCGATCCTTGTGGGAGCAACTATCCTCACACCGGGCAGTAAGCAGGTGATCTCAGAGGAAGGGACTGTTCAATCCGAAGAGAAAGATACTGCCACCTTAATAATCGCTAATCTCTGTAAGTCATACCGTTGTTTATGCACACTACTAACAACTAGTTGATAGGACCCCACCTTTTGGATCTCGCATTCAACACTGTTTTTCTGTTATATTTGCATGTGCTCTTCGCTTCCCTCCCCCGCCCTGCTCATAGTAGCAACTACGATCCTTTGATTAATTAGGTTTTTTGACTAATTGTGTCCTTTTCGCTGTCAACCTGTTCGAGTCGCTTGTCACATTCATTTTAGGACACACGTTTGTTTGGCGCTGCACTTTATAATGAATGCATTGCATTTCGTTCGCTACCTGCAGGGTGAACGTTGAAAGAAAAGTGAAAATAGTGAAAATAAGTGCTAACAATGCTACAATTGACGACAAGTTGAAGTAGTAGAAATGGTCCAGGAATAGTTGAAAATAGTTGAAAATAGTCCAAAGAATAGTAAATTTAGCAAATGAATCTAGGGGTACTGAGTACCCCACCAAGAAGCACGGCTACTGTTCTGTACAAGTCCAAATCAGCTTCACCCAACTCCAAACGTGCAATGCTTAAGCGCAAGGTCGACGATGATGGATTCCGACTGCAGTACCAGAATATGGTACGCCAGCGGCAAAGGAGCTCGCTCTTGGTGTATGTGAGAGCACTCACGGTCAAGTGATAGGGTCAGTTGCATAGAGACGCGTCGCGTCCCCATCCTCTAAGCTTTAGAATGGCCCGGACGAAGCAAGACGGCCAAGAAGTGTGCGTCAGGTCGCGCTAAACCTGCACAACTTGCAGGTCACAAGAGACCTCGGACGTCTTCGACTGCAAGCTTCACACCAAGTTCACTAAGTCCCCTTTCCTCATGCCTGCCCTCCCCAGACCTTCAGCCAACGACGATCCCCAATCAATCAAATAGAGTATGTGTGTGGTCCCCATGTGGTTCCTCGAGCTAACATATCACAGTTCTGTTATCTCTGCCACGACGGCGGATGTACCATTGCATGTTCTAACAGCCCGTGTCCCCACGTGGTGTGCGATGTCTGCATCACCATACCAGACTCCATTGCAAATAAGATCAGTTCTCCAGAAATCATTTTAAGTGCCCTGCATGCCATGAGAAGGAGGAATGCGCAGCCTGCTCCGAACCCATGCCATACTTTGTATGTCTGCTCTCATATTCTATGCTAGCACTAATGTTCTTGAAGCCATTTACACAGACTGTTCAGGGGAATACCGTTCTCGCATCCAATGAGCCAACATTTATCAACGGCGTGTGCGAAAGAGCTTCTAAATCTCAGGTATGTGGGGGACCTATCCTCATCATCCACTTCGTTTATACGGGGTTGAATGCGAGAGGGCGGTGTCCCCCGTGTCCTTAATGCGGCGTTGGAGGAGTATTACTCAGAGAATAATTTACGCTACTTGGAGGTTGTCTTCGACTTTGGCACAAGTCGTTAAACTTCGTCTTTGGCGGTCCGAAGCTGAGAGCCTGGCAGCTACGATCGGTGAAGATATCTTCCAACAGAAGATTTTTTTTATCTCCGTACACAGCAAAGTAACACGTGGTGACCTATTTGCAGGGAAGGAAGGGGACGGGAGTGATGTGGCGGTAAGGCCAGAGGAGGTGAGTGCATGGTTTGGCTGTTCGCCGATTGAGTCTCATTCATACAGTTCATGAATTATTTGTTCTCGGGCGGTCTTCAGCCCCTTGTCAGTGGTTGCTACCATTTTTATGCTGTCGTGTGGACCGCTCGTTGCATCCTCGGAATCCATTTGCAGCTTGAAGAAAGCACTACTTGAGTACGCCATATCTTTTTTGCAGTGGTGATTCCCATCTGAGACTTAGCGATAGGCTGAGACCCATGTATACAGTTGCATTCAGTGCAAAGCATTTTATCAGTGCGGTCATTTAAGTCGTTTATCGTCGCATTTGGCGTTCGAGTTGTCATTCAAGGCCACGATCTTGGAGAGGTCTTCAAAGACCTGCTTGATGTTTCCGTCGAGCTCCCCCATGCATACTGACGCGTATATATTCCAAGGTGAAAGAACAAATGGCCGCCGGCACCCCCAGTAGCACTATCCAAGTAAGCGGTACTCGCTATATGTGGTTCCACTCCCATCGCCGCCCATGGGGGAACCCCCTCCCAATGAGCTGTCCAAACTGCAGTTCCATCCGCTCGTGGTCACCATCAAAGTCAGGTCAAGACGAATCTGGCGTGCCTGGGTGCATCAGCACATGCCGATCTCCAACATGTGGCTTCAAATTATTCTCATATCAACCTCAAACTCCCTATGAGATCATGAAAACCAAAGCCAAAGATAACGAGGCGAAGGGGTGGATTAAACAGATGGGAATATAGAAGGACCGGTTTGATTGATTTGCATCATCTGACGTTACCGCTGTATATGACCTCAATTTTAATTTGCAATGCTCCATAACACTTTGACTGTCCAGATTGCCAGTCGCGCGCAATTTTCTTCCATAGATCAGTAGCTTACTACATGTGACTCAGTGTGGCAAGTGCTGGTTCAGGGCGGTAGTCACGACGAAGACGCAACAGTGTGCAACAACATACTTTACACTTGTGTACAAGTACAAGCATGGATTTCATACCATACACGCTCAAGCTACTTTGTGCGTAATACTAATGGTACATTTATTCGACCCAGACCTCCCATTCCCATCTTTCAAGACGTCAAGTATAGCTTGGAGTAGATCTGTCTGTTTGTTTAGCGACTCGTTCAAGCTCAGTTCGTTACATCTCGGTACATCGAAGTGTCCCCGAACTACCACTTCAATTTCGACTTGGTCAGCTCGCGGCAACACTAGTGGGATGGGATAAATTTCAGCTGATTACGCTACAAAAGGTAGCTCAGCCGCACTAAACAGATGTAAATACCTCGCAAGCCAGAAGATGCACGACGAACTCGCTACCCCCTTGTGTCATCTCAGCCGAGACCCAGGTCCCACATTTTTATCTCGGCACTTTTATTTGTGCGCTCGCCGATTTCTACATGTGGCCGTTTTGCACACGAAGCCAACAACGGGTGACCTTGCTCACTTGCTGCAAGCAAGGTGACTCTATCTGCAGCTGGTTCTTTCTGTCTCCTTGGCGGCTCTGACTAGACCGTCCGATCCTCCTTGCGAAACCAGTTCACTGCACACTTTTACATCTATACTAATGTCAAGGCGTGGGAAGATATATTAATCCTCGGAGTTTTCAGACTCCCCGACACTCTCGTCTTCGTCCTCCGCTTGAGTGAAGCTTCCCTCCAGCCACACCGTGATGCGCTCCCGTGCAGCCTGATATGTATCCATTTTTCTAAGCATCGCGTAGCGGTCAATCAGTGCGCCTACAGATTCTCGCAGTTCTGCAATCATGTCCACCAGTACGCATAGCATTAGGGATGTGGCAATTGCGATGGTCTCCAATGAAGGCAGCAAGAGAATAACTTCCTCGGCCTTGCTTCTGCGCTTCAAGAGCGCCTTTCGCATTCCAATACAGGGTTTTTTAGAAGACGTGGGACTGGGTAGTTGCCAAAGGTCCAGGCAGGACACTTGTTTAGGTGCTCGAAAAGGTACACCCACATCTCTCCCATTACCTTTCTGTGGGCGGCCTTGCTAAGACTATTTCAAGTCTTTCAGTGCTATGAACAATATGGCACTGTCATGCAAGCTTTCGCAGGATGCATTCCAAGTTGGGCCGTCATTCACCTGCGGTACCAGATTCGCAGAATGCACCAGGTTTGGTTACTATGGAGCGAAATCCATAAATTTCCCTTCTGGTGTAACACAGTGAAAATGTTATATGGGTCAGTGGCGCTATCCCGCTGATACCGATCATGAGCGCGTTGATGTGAGCAGAAGCTCATCTGGGAGTACTTCGTCGTTGTCTAGGAGGCCCTGCCAGTTTTGACCACAGAGGGAGAGGACACGGAGTCGAGGGGGCTTCGCTGCTATCGAAAGGTACGAAACCGAAAAATTCGCAAATGTATGGACATGGTGCAT